>PVIJ01002639.1:0-154987 GCA_004024925.1 Scalopus aquaticus
TGATTGGATCAAGAAGATGTGGTACATATACACAATGGAATACTATTCAGCATGGAAAGAAGATAAACACATGCAATTTGCAGCGACATGGATGGAATTAGAGGGGATCATACTCAGTGAAATAAGCCAGAAAGAAAGAGAAAAATATCGAATGGTTTCACTTATAACAGGACTATAGGGAGGCCAGGTGGGAGAGAGAGACAATCAGTTGGGGGGGAGGGGGGGGAGAAGGGAGCCGGAGGGAGGGAAGGGAAAAGGCACAAAATGGAATAGAAAAGAACACAAGGGACCATGGAGATGGATCACGGGTGAATTGGTGGTGGGCTACCCAAGGGGAATGCAAAATGTAAAAGACATAAATAACAATAAAAATATATATTATAAAAACAAAACAAAAAAAAGATTCACCAATTTGATAATTTAAAAAAATCTTTTTTTTTTTTTGCAGTTCAGTGCTTATCAAAGTGTGTGTGTGTGTGTGTGTGTGTGTGTGTGTGTGTGTGTGTGTAAATATACTACAGTATTAGAAAGTCTAATAAAACTGAAGGAATGTGATGAAGCAATACGACAGAATATTCTTTCTGTAGCATAGATTACTAGGTCAGCTTTCTTGGCCCTTAGTTTTGACTTAGACAATACTATTGTTTACATTTGAAGGGAAACTATTGTAAACTATTGAAGAGAAACTATTATAAAACTATTATTAGGAAAATATAAGACTGTATATCACTATTATTTAGCATAGAAAGCCATCAGTTTCCTGTAAAGAATACTATTTCTTTGTGTAAACACTATTGGTTGCTTTCTTTCCTTCATTGCCAAAATATCCCTGATCTTGGGTAGGGCCACTAAGTGGCTGACCATAAGAAAATGTCCTGAAAAATTGTGGTCAGTCAGAATAAGTCCACTCTGCTTTGCCAAATATTCACCAATCCAGTTTCCCTTACGCTGGCGGTGGCCATGTGACAAAGTTTGGCCAATTCAATATAAGGGGAATCCTCAGGTATAGAGAGTGGTTGGTAGGAAAGCTTTGCTTTGTGACAGCAACTCTGTCATGAGTATAACTGACTTTTGCTGCCCACTTTTCTTCTCCGGTTTGAACACAATTAAGGATGCAGTCCTAGAAGATAACTACAAAGTTCACATGATCCTATTGTAACAGGACAAAAGGCTAACTGAGGAGTACAGAATAAATTTGGAGAGAGAGTCTGGTACCTTGATTATTTCATGAAATTGCTGCACTACAAATAGAATCACCTATATGCACGCTTCATGTGAATGAAGGGAGCATGAGATGCCACCCTAACATATGCTGCTTTGTTCTTTTATTTATTTTAAAGATTTATTTATTTATGCATACAAAAGCTGGGGTGTAGGCCAGAGGTGTGTGCGGGATGGTGAGAGGATTCACCAGAGACAGAGTGGGGAGCAGAACAGGCAGGTTGACCAAAATACTCTGCTGAGGGGAGTAACTGAGCGAGACAAGAGAGGTCTCCTGCCCCATGAGGATTAGCTCCCTGGCCAGGGATCCAGCTTTTGCTGCAGTGGCTGCTAGTAGGTTTTTAGTGCTGAGACTTAACTCCTTGCACCACCAGGGAGGCCCTGTTATGTTATTTTATTTTGACTGTAAGTACTTGGAAAACAGCAAATGTGGGAGGAAGTTTTGTCTGAACTCCCATTATCTGCCTAAAGATGGATCCTCAGAGAGAACTTAATTGTCATAAAACCCCTCCCTGGAAGCTTCAGCAATCAGGGAAGATTGACTCTTACCACTGAAAACAAGACAGGAAGTGTATACCACACCAGAAAAACCTCATCAGAAACTCTCAGACCTACCACAACTCCCATCTTTTCTTCTGAAGACCCATTCTCCTTTGCTACAAACCATTTATTCTCCCCTAAGTGATCCACATTCCTTCCCTTCTTTCTAGTAAGATGTTTTTCACCCTGGACCTAAGTCACCTTCCATAACTACTCATCTTTCCCTGGCTGTTTCCCATTAGACATGAATGATTCATGCTGATCAAATTTTGGCTTTTTTTTAACATTCCCTCTCTAATCTCTTATATTACAGAGTTTCTTCAGAGAACTCAGAAAAGAAGAGGGAAAATTATTTTTCCTCCCCAATATGAAAACAGCTTAAGTTTCTGTTAATCAGACTTTTGTGGCTTGTAATTAAAACCCTCCTACATGATATATGGGCCTCCCTGGTGGCACAACGGGTTAAGTCTCAGCACTATGAAGCTATCTACAGCCCCCTGAGGCAAAAGTTCAGTCCCTGGCCAGGGAGTCTCCCACATGGTGCAGCAGACCTCTCCTGCCTTGCCCACTGCTCCCCTCAGCAGTGTACTTCAGTCCATCTGCCTGTTCTGCTTCCCACTCTCTCTCTGGCGAATTCTTTCACCACCTCACACTTCTGGCCTGCACCCCAACTTGTATGCATAAATAAATCTTAAAAAAAAAAACCCTACTACATGATACAACATCCAAATAAAAAAAATACTGAAGTAGAAAAAGAACTGGATACGACCCCACTGTTGATGTATTGTTCTAGAATGAAAAAGAGGTGACCTGAATGGTAACTCTATAACTTTTTAGAATGTCATGTGTGTATTAATTAAATTGGCTAATTAAATAAAATTACAGTTAGGTAAACATACTAGGTGCCCCCCCAAGTTGTAGAATATTTTTTTCTTCTAATTTGATTCTGTTGATTTCACTTACTGTCCTTAATTTGGGAGAATTTAGGATACTTTTAATAACATAAGATTACAAAAAATATTGCTCATTATTTTCCTCTTTGTATATTGATTATTTCAGTAACATATGATTATTTTGGAGGATTATTTTGGTGTCTGATTGATACAGCATAACTTTCAAGACACAAAAATTGATTTTAAGATCTCTTCAAACCCCTTTCTCCACATCTACAGGGCATTCTAATTCTTATAAAAGATACATTTTCAGAAAAAAAAAATAGTCTTTCTAGGTAGCAGAAAAAGTGCTTCTAAGTGTACCCATCAATTCTCAATTTTAATGGTGTTTAATTTGAGTCAATGATTTAATGGAACCTAAGTATTTGTCACAAGGAATAGGAAGTCTTCTCTTTTTCAAAGAAGGTGGACAGGCTGTTCCTTTCAAATAACTCTTAGGGCACAGCCTTCTCATGAGGTGAATAAGGACTGGAACAGGTGTCTGACTATGTGGCAAAGTAACTGTCGTGCATGAGGATGAAAGAGGAAAATTATAAAATATTTTGGATCATCATTCAAAAAAATCCAAAGAAGAACAAATAATCCCAAAGCAAGAATACTTCTGAAAATAGTTTAAAAATGTATGAAATGGTTGCTTTTGCATTTCAACACTATTTGAAGTTACATAATCAAAGGGGCACTGTTCTTACAGATTAAACATATTTTATTGATTTTTATCTTCAAAGGGGTGAACACTACTGAGGCCTCATTTGTACAGGTTTTGAAATACCTGGTCTAAAGTTCTATTTTGGCACTGAACTTCTCTCAAGTGTATATTGATCAAGTAACTCCTTTTTTTTTTTTATGATTTGTTCTGTTTTATCAAAGAAACAGTCTGTTCAGATGGGTACTGCCAAAAAAGTAGACAATTTTTTTGGCAAGCATTTTCAATAGTTAAAGTGAATTAAACAACAAAAATATGTGAATGCAGGAGAGGTCTGCCCCACCATGTGGGATTCTCCCCAACCTGGCATCGAACTTGGCGCAAGCCACAGATAGCTCCACAGCATTTTGCTTAACCTGTTGCGCCACCAGGGAGGCCCTTCGTTTGCTTTTTGAATTTTGACTCAGAGAAATCCTTTGAGAAACTTCTTTGTAATCTCTTCCCCATAAAATATTTGGATGTCTGTATCATACCAAGAATTCATAGTCTCTATAGCCTATCACAGAGACAAGATAGTATTCTAGAAAGTATTTTAAAAAAGGTACACTGCCCCAAGACCAAAGGAGTTACAAGGAACATCTAATTTCAGTAATATTTTTTTCTAGGTCATTCTAAAATAGCAAAAAAATTCTTTAAAGTTATGTTTCCCACATGTGCTCTTTACGTTAAAATTCTTAAACATAAAGTGAAATAATTAGATTTATAAATTATAAAAATGTTGAATTAATTTTTTCATATGTAATGGGTTCTAGTTCTTTATAACTAAAGTAAACCTGTGTTATGAAATAATATTAGCATTAATGACAGCTTCTCATAGCAATAATGCTAGAATTGACACAGCATTATTTCTTCAAACGGTAGACACTGGCAGAAAGGGGCCACAATGACGTGAAACATTACAAAAGTTAGAAAGTTAATCAGTTTTAAAACTTTTGAACTTCAACAAACATTGAAAGAGCTTGACATTGAAAGAGCTTGACAGCAAGTGTATTTTTATAAGTAACTATAGCCAGAATCATACTAATACATTGGTGAATTGACATTTTTAGAAAGTTTTATTGAAGCAGCATTTATTTAAAACATCATATAGGGTTCAGGTACACAGCATCATAGTTTGACACCAATCTTCATTCCACCTTATGATCACCATAAAGAACCTAGTTTCCATCTGCCACTGTACAATGGACCCCTTTTCCCTAGCTTATACTTTCCCTATGGTAAATAATAATTTTTAGTGTATTTTATATGGCATATAAATATATTTATTCTGTGTAATCAATATTGTGATTTTTTTTTTTTTTATTGAGCTAAATTTGGTTAACATCATTGTATTTACTTCAGGGGTTGTGAGTTCAAATCTCTACACATATATGTTTTCCCACCAGGTCCACCACCAACCAAAGCCCCAATAATCCTTTACCATGCTCTATTATTTTTTTTTCATTTGTACTTTAAGCTTTAATTTCTAAGTCACTCAAATTGAGTATCATTAGAGCTTTATGTTAAAAAGGTAACTTCACACATATATCTTGCAGAACCAAGGGAAGATGAGATAGATTTTTTTTAAAGATTTATATTTACACATATAAGAGCTGGGGAATAAGCTAGAGGTGTGGAGAGTGAGAGGACTCACCAGAGACAGAGTGGGGAGCAGAAGAGGCAGAATGACTGAAATACACTGCTGAGGGGAGCAGCCAGCAGGACAGGAGAGGTCTATGGGCCTCCATGGTGGCACAGTGTGTTAAGAGGATTAAGCCTAGAGCTGTGGAGATGTCAGTGGCTGCAGCAGTGAGAGTCTGATGCTGGGCTGGGGAGATTCCCACATGGCACAGCAGACCTCTCCTGCCTCACCCGCTGCTCCCCTCAGCAGTATATTTTGGTCGATCTCCCTGATCTGCTTCCTACTCTGTCTCCGGTGAACCCTCTCACTGCCCCACACCTCTGGCCTGCACCCCAGCTTATATGCCAAAATAAATAAATCTTTAAAAAAAAAAAAAAGACAGGAGAGGTCTGCTGCACCATGTGGGTCAGCTCCCTGGCTGGGGATCGAACTCCTGCTGCAGTGGCTGCCCTAGTTTCATAGTGCTGAGACAACCCCTTGCACCACCAGGGAGGCCCAGATTAGATAGATTTTTTAAACATTAATATATGTTTACTGAAAATGAAGAAACTGAGCATATGTGACTAGCCCACTATTGCACTGTTATAATTTTTAACTATCAGAAGTTAAACCATCCCCTCTGATGAACTCTTCACAGGAAAAAATAGAAGCATTCATATCATAGGACAATTATTATGTATTTTAAATTGTATTCAAATAAATGCATGCATTCAGTTAAGCCATCAAATGCCTACCTTGCCCCACGTCTTCTGAACACACACAGAAATCCTATAAATGTAGTCTAATGTTCTGAATAATATCGCATTCATTCTAAGATATCACATGAGTCATTTCTAAACAGTAAACTCTAGAAGTCACTCAGAATAGGCCTCCCCAAGACATGTCACTCCTCAAATCCCCAGTTACTAACCCATTCCTTTGCTCAGGATATATATACCTCTATTTCCCTCGCTGGAATTGCAATCCTCATTTTCTATGTAAATTCTACTGTATAACTATATAAATTGGTCTTTTTTTCAGCTGATCTGTTGGCTGCCATTTTGGTTACTTGATCAATCTGAGAAGATCCTAGAGGGGTTGGGGGGAACCTCCCCTTTCTCCCAACATACTTTTAGGATCGTACACTGATTATTCTCCTGAGCAGATAAATCATTATGCCTTTACACCTATGAATCATTATTTTACTTTTCCCTAAGAATGAATTTTTAATGAATACTGCTTTCTGATCATTTAAAATTTAGACTATCAATATGTTATTTGGCAAAATCAAATACAATTCTGCATCATGTATACATCTTATCTTAAATATATATAAGATAAATAAAATATAGAAATAAATCATGTGTTTACTCATGACCGGTTTTGCTCAAATTTGGAATTCAAAAAAACTGATATATTCTGTGATCACAAATTAAAATAGGATCCACAAAATGCTTACTCTACCAGGAAAAAAATAATTGCCTCCTGGTTGAAAATAACTAAGCATTAACATTTTAAAAAATTGTATTATGCTCACCACTGCAAACTGAAACTTTTCAGAGTAGATTCACTAGGAACAAGGTCATTTATAATGTTCTCCATTAAATATCCAAAAGGCAATTTTCTGATATTCTCCCATATGTTTTAGTCTTTCTAAAATAACTGACCCTTTGGAAGACAACTCTTTCCATCTACATGTGAAAAGTGCTGAATGTTTCCTTTAGTGAGATTTAAATTGCTTTTAGCAGGTCAGGTCATCTCATTTAATAGTTTCACATTACTTTATTCAGATTGCAACTCTCAGAAACACAAAAAACGTTTCACTCCAATTCTCTTTTTCAATGGAGCTTAATATTGTGCCTTGTATGGTTAAGAAAATTACTCTCTGGTATGTGTGTTTTTCTTTCTCAAATCTTCACCGTCTCATATACTTGGTTTTAAATGTTGAATACTTTTTAGAATTTTAGTGTTTTAAGTATGATTGATGGTATATAGGAGGAAAATAATTTTCCCTATACCTTTCTGAATTCTTAGCTAGGACCCCAGTACTAAAGGACTGTAAAAATTAAAATAAAGCCTCCATGATAAGATAAAATACATAATAGTTTAACAATAGAAAACAGTCCTGAAAGGTTGGTAATAGGTATGCCTCCTGTATGCGCGGGAGATCTCCACTGGAAAATGAGTAATTGTTGCAAGTGACTTAAAATAGAGCTTTAAGTATCTGCTCAGGGAAAGAGGAGGAGGAGGAGGAGGCCCTCTGGGAGGCAAGTAAATTACTTTTACCTAAGTTGAAAGTGCCCTGAGAAGAATGGATGGGAGTTGTGATAGTTTGTACAGTTTGGGTATGGTGTGAATGTTAGTCTTCTTTCCTGGGATAAGAGTTAAATTTTCCCTGAGTTGGGACTTTAAGATAATTAAGTTCCTTTGGAGAATCTGACTTCAGATAAATAAGGGGAATTTAGAGAAAGCTTCTTTATATTTGCTGATTTTCAAATGCCTACAGTAAAAAATAATCAACATACAGAAGGGTATTTTTTTAAGGTACTCTGCCCTGAACTCTTCTAGTCATATAGGGGTCTCTTTTTAAGGTGGCACAGTTTTCTCCTAAGGTTTAATCCCTGGACAAGCTCTTGTCTTTTTCCTTCATATTTTGATATCCCCTGGAGATGCCACGAAATTCAGTCTTTGCTTATTTATTGGAAACACAGTTTTAACAATGATCAAAGCATGATTATCTTAAATAAATTTAGTTTGAATTCCTGAGTTACCTTCCACTAAGCAGACATTGCTACCTGATTTTGCCCTCTCCCTTAGGGGCTTGGGGGCATTTGAGTTAAAATGTCTACTACTTTAGGCTGTAAAGTACTATTACATCTCATAGGGAATTCCTTCAAGAAGTACAGCAGGCCTGAAATAAAAGCATATCTCCAATGTCTCTCAACCAGAACTTACTTATATTAAATAACATTTCTGAAACCTCTCACTTTGGGTATTATTTGGACCTGGCATCTAGCATTCTATTTATTTTTCCACTTTCTATTTTTTTTAATATATTTTTTTAGAGATTTATTTTTATTTGTTGTATGCATACAAGAACTGAGGTATAGACCAAAGGTGCGGGGGTGGGGGGTGAAAGTGTTACAGGGCAGGGAGAGGGGCACGCCCAGAATCCCCAAACCTGCCTACTCTAGGTTCTGCCATCCACCACATCTGGACAAAACATATAAGACCTTTAGTGAAAAGAAATTTTAATACAATTAGTGTAATAATACAGAAAAGACAAAGAATATAGTTTCTAAACTAAGCACCCCAAATTACCCATCTCCTCGTGGGCAAAAGTCCACCCAAATGGGACTGGCCCAAAGCAAGGCCCGAAAGCCTGCCACACGTCTAACGCACCTTTCAGCAGGGACCCATAGAAAAGTGTCAGAAACAGCCAGACAGTTCTGGGAGGAAAAGAACAAAGTCAAAATCCAGATCAATGTTGCCATTGTCACCTCCCCATGGGTCTCTCACCCACATCTGTTTTAAACAGTCCAGGCCAGTGCAGCTTCTTCACATGTCTCTCTGTTCCTTGTGTCTCTGACTCCATCCTGCTTCTTTCCTCCTTCCTCTCTTCTCTCTCTCTTTTTCTAGCTTCTTATCTCTCATGCTCAGCTCCACCCTCCCTTGGGTGGGACAGGGAACCTGGAACACTCCCCTTTCCTGAGGACCACCCTCTTACAAAAGGATTCATCAGAGACAGAGTGGGGAGCCCAAGCAGGCGAATTACTGAAATACACTGCTGAGGGGAGCAGCGGGTGAGACAGGAGAGGTCTGCTGTGCCATGTGGGTTAGCTCCTGGGCTGAGGATTGAACTCAAGCTTCAGTGGCTGGCGATAGCTTGATAGCAATGAGACTTTAATGCTTGTGCCACCATGGGAAGCCCTCTGTTTTTATTGTTAACTTGTCTCATATCTGTCAGTCACAAACATATGGAGTAAGGAATTTCCTCTATAGAAAATAATATATCCCTTTTTATTAAGATTATCAAGTGAATAGTGGTATAATAATAAAACACTAATAAACAGGCTTTCACAATTTTATCTAAATTGTATGTACATTCAAAAGCTTTTCAGATTTGAACAATTATATTATTTTTATATTAGAAATATTTATCTGGTTTATACTATGGAGGAGTTAGCGAGCATCTATCACCTATGTTATGAAAATATAATACCTAAATTTCAAAACAACCAAGAGCTAAGAAAAATAGAATACAGTAGTTAGAAATTTTGTTATTTTTATTGCTTTAAATTATTTTTTCATTTTTAAAGATTTTGTCTTTTTAGGGCAGTTTTAAGTTTTTAGCAAAATCAAAATGAAGATACAGAATTTCTCACATATATCCAGCCCCACACATACATAGTCTCTCTCACTAACAGTCCAACAGAGTAGTACCTTAATTACCACTGATCAACCTAACATAGATGTAATTATTACCCACAGCCCTTAGCTTGAGTTAAGATGCACATGTGCTGTTGTACATTCTACAGATTTGGACCAAAATATAAAAAGTATCCATCATTATACTATCATTGGGAACATTTTCAGTGTCTGTAATTCCTCTGTGTTCTGCTTATTCGTTCTTGCCTCTCCACTAACCCATGCAGCCACTGATCTATTTTCTCTCTTCATAATTTTGCTTTTTCCAGAATGTATTGTAGTTGGAATGACACACTGTATAACCCTGTCTGATTGGCTTTCTTCAGTTAGTAATAAACATTTGCGTTTTCTCCATATCTTTTGCTATAGTTTTTTACTTCTGAATACTGTTCTACTATCTGAAAGGATCACAGTTTATTTATCCATCCTGAAGAATATCTTGACGGTTTCATAATTTGGCAATTATGCATAAAGTTTCTATGAATATCTATGGGCAGGATTTTATGTGGATGTAAGTTTCCAGCTCCTCTGGGTAAATAAAAAGGAACATGACTGCTGGATAGTTGGGAAGAGTAATTTAGTTTTGGACAAAACCACCAAACTTTCTTCCAAAGTATATACCAATTTCTATCCTCCTCATAAAATAGTTAAAAAAAATCCACAACATTTACATGAACAACCAAAACAAATATGTCTTAACGAAAGATAATGTAAAGTGCTATGATGTGGGAATATAGAACATACAGTTGGGCAAGATCAATGTGGAGTCAAATTCCAACGTTGTGTTAGCTGTATTAAGTAGCAACAAAATTTCTTTCTTCCTTGGCCAGAAGGGTTGTTTTTATCCTAAATGGAAAATATGCTTCTCACTTTTTATTTCCAGCTTGTATTTATTTAATTTAGCAGTCAGTATCCTATCAGAGAACGAACAATATTATTTCTATTGATTTATACTCACTGTGGAATTTTTCAATCCACAAATGTTAAATGATACAAAATTTGATTGAAAGCAAACGTTTAATGTACTGCCCCTGAATGGCTCCTTATTCTCTCTAGCTAGCTTTCTTTTTATTTTTTTTTAAGATTTATTTTTTATTTATACATACAAGTTGGGGTACGGGCCAGAGGCATGGGGCGTTGAGAGGGTTCACCAGAGACAGAGCGGGGAGCAGAACAGGCAGATCAGAAATACACTGCTGAGGGGAGCAGCGGGCGAGGCAGGAGAGGTCTGCCACGTCACGTGGGATTCTCCCTGGCCGGGCGTCGAACTCGACGTCGAACTCGACGTCGAACTCGCGTCGCCACTGCCAACAGCTCCACAGCGCAGCACTTAACTGCTGCGCCACCGGGGAGGCCCTCTAGCTAGCTTTCTTTGAGAGGCATAGCATAGAACCTTTTTGAAGTATAATGGGTAATTGGGCCTGATTAATATGACCATGCAAGTGCCACTTAACTAACTGTAAAATGGTAAACCCATTATTTTGTGGAAAGAAAATGATCTTTCTGACTAGAATTCTGTGTGTTCTGAGAGTAATTGGCAAAACGGAAAGATATTGTTGGCAATTATGAGAAAAATGGACATGACACAGAAGGAAAAGAGTAAACATGTCGTCTCTAAAATTCTAACCATGTATTTGTTATAATGTAATATCCAGCAAAATATGGACTGTGCAGTTTAAGGGTAGGGTAAGGTGGTATATTTAACTTAAGCTTATTTTTTTCTTAAAAAAAAATATGACCAGAAAAGCAGGGACTTCCCTTTTATCTATGAATAAGTCTTGCAAAATTTTCTAAAATTATTTTTTCAAGTCTAACTTTAATTTCAATGATAAGTCACAAATCAGGCATTTATAAGGTTTTCAAATAAAAGTAATAGATAAAGAAAATAAGATAAGAACCAAAGATGTGGTAGGGGTTTTTTGTTTGTTTGTTTCTTTGTGTTTAACTTATGGTGTTTAGGGAACCTTGGTTTTTAAGAGAATTGTAGAGTTTTGTGGCTCTGTGTTAGCTGAGGTCAGGGTACACCTCAGTTTTGTGGGACTTGAGGTTTATTCAGTCAGAGGAGCCTTTTTAAAGAAAAAATAAGAAAAAAGCTTCACTATGAAAGCAAACATTTAGCTAGAGAAAAGAAATCACAACCAATTATAAATTTAAATAAGCTAGAAATACCACACAGATCAAAAATCCAGAAAGATAGCTTACTTTAATTATACATTTTATAAATTATAGATTCTTATATAAATATAATTTATAACGTACTGACAATACGCATAATTCACTGTTTTATCCATGCCTATAATCATGTTTCTAGATATATTTGACCCTATATTCCATGCTCATATACTCAAAAATTTTATGAAATAAGATTTTTATAGTGCCTTTTTGAAAAACAGAACTATGAATCAGTGTTTTCCTTGGTGTTATATAACAAAATTTATTCTTGGTTTATTTGATAATTTAGAATAGGGTCCTTTGGTTTCAGAACATGTAATTGGTGGTGCCATGTACGTTGATAACATTATTATTGATTTTGTAGAAACATTTACCACATTTCTTTAAACATTGTCTCCCTGGTCAAAGGAATAGCTGGTGCAAAGACACTGACCCAAGAGTTCACTCAAAATGACAAGGAAGAGAAGGGAATCGTGTTGTTGGCTTGTTGAAAGCAAGGGAATATGTCACAGGAGATGAGCCTGGAGACACAGGAGGTCATGTGGGCGCTGAAGGTTGCCTTCCAATATTTGCTTTCACCTGAGTGAAATGTGAAGCCAGTGGAGGATTTGGAGCCAATGTCACTCATTCAATTTAACATTTTGACATTTCTGGCTGATGTTGTAAAGGACTGTAAAAGGCAGGGATGTAATAAGAAGGTCAGTATAAAGGTTAAGACAAACAAATGATTGCAGCAACAAGATAATATTTTAAATGTCTGAACTAGTTATTTTGGGAAAGGGGAACCTTAATCACAACAAATAAAATCTTAACATAAAGGTGTATCTTGGCTTCATCCCTCTCCCTATCCTGTGGAGCTAATCTCTATACTATCACTGAATGGATACCTTGAATGTCCTTACCCTATGGTGATAATGGAAAACACATTATTTTGAAATGTTGAAATTTAGAATCAATTTCTCAAAAATATAATGGTTGGATTCTTCTTAGATTAAAACAAAAATATTTAGCTAGGTACAGTAACATTAATAGCTCATATTGGAATAAGGAAATAAATAGTCATTTAATGCAAAATTTGTGAATTTCAATTTTGGAAAGCCAAAATCTTCTTTGTATGAGGGGCCTCCCTGGTGGCGCAGCGGTTGAGTGCTGCGTTGTGGAGCTGTCGGCAGCGGCGATGCGAGTTCGACGCCCGGCAGGGGAGAATCCCACATGCTACTCCCCTCAACAGTGTATTTCTGATCTGCCTGTTCTGCTCCCCACCCTGTCTCTGGTGAACCCTCTCGCCGCCCCATGCCTCTGGCCTGTATCCCAGCTTGTGTGTGTATATATATATATATATATATATATATATATATTTATATATATATGTATTATATATATATATATATATATATATATATAATCTTCTTTGTATGAGTTAACACTATCATGGGATTCTATAATATTTCATGTTTCTGAAATTATTTGCCTCTTCTAACCTATAGACTGTGAGACTCTGGAGCAGAAGACCAAATCCATTCTATTTTGTCCTGCTCAATTTTTAGCATAGTTATTGGCATACAGACAATGTCTAATAAATATTTTGGATGAAGGCAGGAATGATTTAGATAGATATTCAGTCAGTCAGAAAGCAAGCACTTATTAGAAAATAGGAGGGGATGAATGTGAAGTTGACCTCTCAGCAAATTGACATATTTTTCCAGATTTCTTACTTTTTACTCCCATTGGCAGTAGACACATCCAAAGGGATGGAGAAACATTGCCCTGCGGAAAGCTATGTTTCAGTTAAAGCAAGAAAATAAGGGAAATTTTCAGTTTTTCAAATTATAAGAAAATTCACTAATTACCAGCTCCAAGTTCCAGAAGGCATAGTAAAAAGGTTTCAGTGTTGATTGTGGGTAGAAAATAGGCTAAGAAAAGGAGATATACAAAACTACCTGATAATTAGAGTCTCTGTGATGAGAGTGGGCCTCTGTCAAGGAGTTAGTGGTCGCCAGGACTCTGAGTGGTCTCTCAGGTCATACAGGACTCTGCATGTCCTGTAGGGAGAAGAGATGGTCTTGACAAAATAATGAACATTTGCAGGTTCCCATTTTCCTTTCTATTCCTAGTGATTCATGCATGAAGGAGAGAGACATTATTTTGATAAAAAACTAAGAAAATTTCCTGAAATGCATATTGATTGTGAAAGAGGAGGAAAACCAAATTCACAATTACAGATTTATTCTTTGGGGGTTTTGGATTAGATCCTGATACAGTATCTACTTTGAACCATCACTTAGATACTGTAAGTAAGGATAAGATCATTTTGATTATGTCATTCAGTGCAATCAATTATTTCGAGTACAATTTGTTCTTAAATATATTTTTTCAGATAGTGCATGACTGATAATTCAGTTCATTTCCTTTTGAAAACAGAACCTTAGGAAAACTTGCATATTAAAGCTGGATGGGAATCCACATCCCATGGAAGAAGGACTATTGGGATAAAAGGGAAGTAGAGAAAGAACAAAGGAGAAAAGGTTTTCTTTGTTTTTTGTTTAATTTTTATGAGAAATCTGAATGATTGCTTGATCTCAGATGACATTTCACATTGGCCAAATGAGCTTACTGTATCTTAGCACTGTCTGTCTAAATGGAAGAAGAGAGAAGAATGTCAACCACACATCCCTAAAAACTCTTCTTTCTGGTGGTTAAAATTCAACCCATGGAGAACTGATTCTTCCATTTGTCTGCATTGCCTGAGTTTCCACAATTCTTACCCAGTAAGTGAGAAGTCACAAAGGTCTTTGCATGTTAGCTGGTGGCATGGAAAGCTCCTTGATTTGTAATTCAAATGGAGGCAGCAGCTGCAGCCTGACTGTTTAGACTCTGGAACTGTGTGAACCCTGGGTAATGCCACTTAAGCAAGATAGGAAAGTCAGTGACCTGAGGTGACCCATATCCTAACTAATCATAGTTTCACTTTCGACTTGTAGCCATCACATTCTTTTAGAATATGTGGGTGTTGTATGAGAATAAAAGGCCCCAATTTCTTTCCTAAGAGGTTGGTATAAGTACAATCCTTCAATGTCAAGTCCAGTTACATTCTCTTGAAAGATTAAAAAGGATGAACAAACCAAACTACAACCCTTACAAAGGCTGGGACCTCAATATTATTCAGTACCTTATTTCTACTAATCTTTCAGTTGGAATGACCCAGACCTCCTTCTGCCTTCTACTTGTTGAGCCAAGTGTGTTTCTATTGTCTCTTCATTATTACAACAAGGCATAGAAAGCAACAAACCATACCCAAGAGCATTGTTTGGGTCCTGAAAATATTCCTTCCTGTTCCTTCTATATATTAATAAGCTTAAACACTATAGGAATTTAAAGTTGTTTTCTCCAGCATATACACTAATTCTTGCTAATCTTTTGGTTGAAGAAATTCCAAATAGCCAGGTTGCCATTTGTATCTTCCAATTCAATTAAATCTTCATGCTATCCTTTGGAAGGACAGTTTTCCAAAACAAATCCAAGTTCTCTTCCTCATACGGCCTGTATTTATAGAGAAGAGGAATAAAATTTTTATCCAGTGGGGCACTGGACATGATGTTGAGATGACTCAGTCTTAAGACTTTGCTTTCCAGGAGCAGGGTACCTCCACACACAAAACCAAATATGGGTCACAGCTCAGTGATGGACTATTGGTATAATTTGTAACAATGTTGAATTCTGTAATTATATACATTTATTGTCACTACTCCTTCTTTGCTATAAATTAGATCCCTTTGTCTGATGTCAATTTGTAGGAGAAAATCGGTTGGTAAAATAGGCATTTTTGTAGGTAACCTAGGAGACTTAGGCAACAGGAAGACAAATTCATATCTAGAGTATGTATTTATTTTGTTAGAGAAAATTATTATCCCCACTGAGATGGAAGAAGTCTGGTGTAATAAGTTTGCCACAGGCCCCTGGGTGTTATATATCTGTACATGAGGAAGAGAGATACAATCTTGACTCAGTGCTAGTTCTTTCAGCAGAATTTTTAAAATTTTGTGTTTATACACACACACACACACACACACACACACTACACTATACACACACTATATATATATGTTATATATAGTGTATATTACATATACACTATATATACACACACTATTTATATTATATATACTATATATACTATATATAATATATAATGTGTATATATAGTGTATATCTCTATATATATATCTCTATCTCTATCTATCTATCTATATATATATATATATATATATATATAGAGAGAGAGAGAGAGAGAGAGAGTGTGTGTGTGTGTGTGTGTGTATTTATATACATTTAGTGATTAGGAACTGATACTTCACTTCTGTTATCTTGGTCACTTCATCTTCATGATCTTCCTGTGCTAGAACTATAGTTTCTTAGGAGATACATTATCAATTTCATATAAAGAGTCAACCTGGGTTGCTAAGAACCTTCTCTGCAAGGATATTTTTTGGAGAGCATCAATATAAGGCACAAAGACCTATATGATGTTTTTCTCATTCCCATAGATTCTACCCCTATGAAACTTCTCCAGATCACCTTGACATTGGGGCTTCTAGTCTTGCTCGTTTCAGAATCCTGAACCACAGCTGATCCATTTTTCTCTCCATAGGAGTCAGTGTGTACTCCTTGTCTGGCCACATTTCCTTTTTACAAATCAATTTGTAATTGTTTGTAATTCTACTCACTGAGCAGATTCTCCTTTATCACATCTTCTGGGGTCCACCTCAGAATGTGGCTATATTGTAGCAGTTAATGATAATGAATTATAGCAGTCTGTCTATAAGTCATACTCCTTCCTTTCCTCCTCCATGCTCTCATAGGAAATCACCTGTAGGGCCATAGATCTGAGTTGAGGAAAAAGTGCCAGTATATTATAGATTAGTGACATGGGAGTCTAACCATTTGTCCATGCAATTTAATGATGCCTTTTGGACCAGGTGAGGATGACACCAAATTGTCTTTTTTTTTTTTAAATAGTGTATTATTTTTTATTTATTTATTTTTAAAGATTTATTTTTTATTTATACATACAAGCTGGGGTACAGGCCAGAGGCGTGGGGCGGCAAGAGGGTTCACCAGCGACAGAGCGGGTAGCAGAACAGGCAGATCAGAAATACACTGGTGAGGGTAGCAGCGGGCCAGGCAGGAGAGGTCTGCCGCGCCATGTGGGATTCTCTCTGGCTGGGCGCCGAACTCATGTCGCAGCTGCCGACAGCTCCACAGCGCAGCACTCAACCACTGCGCCACCAGGGAGGCCCAACACCAAATTGTCTTAACAGGAATATATGACTCATGGTCAGATGACATCTAGCACATCGATGACAGAATCTATATAGACAGTGGGTATCCTATGACACTATGAAATTTTTTTTTAAATGGAGTATAGTTCTTGACTGCAAAAGACATGACTTTGTTCCAGATTCATTGTAGTCACACATTTCTCTTCTGCTAGGATTTCCTTGAAACTGCACAAAGCATTTTTATCCACCGGCAACATCTTAAACAAGTGTCTATATTGAGCAGTATAGCAAAAATGGAAAACTCTCTTTCACCCTGTCTTAGATATGCTAAAAATGCTAGCTTTTCAAAAGACCAACTCAGAAATGGATTACAGAAAATTTTTCAAGTGCTGTGATATTGTCGCTAAAATCTAGAGTTATCTTAAGCAATTGAGCCTCCTTAGAGGTAGGAGAAATGAGATACCAAAATTCTCCTTTTATCCTAAGGGAATACCCTAGCATGCTGCATATCAGTTGATTCCTAAAATACTCACCATTGTCCGAAAGGCCTGAATTATAGTGGAGTTTTCCCCCCACCCTCTGGCACAAGTACATCTTTCTGGGCAATCTGTTGTACCTGCTATATTCTGGTCACCAAAAGCAGTGAGCATGGCATTAATCTGATGAGCAAGCTGTTCCAAGAATGCTGAGAAAATCAGGAGGATGAGGAATCTATGAGGTTCAAATGGTAGCAGTAAGGATTTAGTGTAAAATTGCCAGATGGCATCTATGATCAACATAACTGTCTTTATGTTACCTCTCCAGTTGATTCTGAGCTCCCTTAAAGAAACAAATGTAATTGAGAAAGACAAGATTTTGTCAGTTCAGTAGTTCTCAACTCTGGTTGTTCATTGGAACCAATTGTGAAATTTTGATACTAGACTCTAATACTTTAGAGATTTTAATTTAACTGATTTGGATTCAATTATTATTTTTTTTAATTTTCCTAGTTATTTCTAAAACACAGAGAATACTTGAGAACCACATTAATTAGACTCTTGGAGAATAAGAAATGAATATAAAGATCGGAACTATAGTTTACTAATTACCCATAATAAACTCTGTTCCTAGACTGGAAAATAATACTATTATTGTCCTTTACCAATTAATATATTGTCTAACAGTCTGAGCCAATCATCTTCAAGTGATTATATAATTTTAAACTCTTATATATCAATAGATTAATGGACTTGGTCCTTTGGATGTCAGGGTCCAAATAAAGAGGCAAATAAAGCTCCAGGTAAAACTGTTGCTCATTCCCTCTATATGATTTTGGGATTGAACATGGGAAGGGAGAATGGAAGAACCAATTTACAGTTATGAATGTGTTCCTTAGTGTTTGCTATAGTCCCAATATTTTATGTCATTGGAGTTTGTTAGTTTTTGGTTTATTTACTTAGTTTTAAATATTACAATAATAACAAATCAAGCTGCAGTACATAAATGCTAAAATGAGTTTTCAAATAATTTCCATACTTAAGCACTGTTCTAGGATGTTCTGGAATAATAAAAAATCAAAGTGTTACTATTTTCAAGATATTTGTAATCTAGCAAAAATCAAATACAATTTGATGAAATAGTGTTGGTGGTACAGTTACCATAGGCACTTCCAATGTAATCCTGTATTAATTTAGTAGGTAGATATTATAATTCCTAATATGCAGAGGCAAACTGAGTCACAAGGAGTTTAGGTAAGTCAAGGTTGTCATATATATTTAAATTTAGAAATAAGATTTGTATTTAAGTTCATTATGTACCAGATACCATTGTACATTTACTGTGCTGTATATTACTTCTGGTTTTAGGGCATTTGGTAAATTTTTTTATTATCTACATTTGTAGGGCCTAGACAAGTATAACTAAAAATAGGGCACATATGCATAATAACAAAGTTATAATTCTTACAGTTTGAAGGCTTTTGACTTATAGAAATATTCAAATGCATCCATTTTTCCTTAGTCTCTGAATCAGTCACTATTTTGCACCAAAATCTGTTAAAATGATCTCTATTGTTTTAATTCATTTCAACAGAAATTTTTCTGATGACAATTATTAATTTTTAGATATATTTGCTTAAGTTCTTTAAATCAGGTGAAAATTCATCTATATTGATTCTTAACACTTGGTGTGCTGGTGCCCTTTAAATATACCAGCCCTTGGGGCTGGCCATTTTCTGTGCCATCGCATGAATGGTATAAGTGTTCAGTAAAACAACTCCTGAACTACTGGATATTAAAAAAAAACTGTAATATCTCTCATAAAACACCTTACACTTTCACCAAAACAATGTGTGAAGCTTCTAGACTGAGTACGATCAAAGAAATAGCTCCTAATAGTTCCAAATAAATCCACCATGGCGTGAAAAACTGGAGACTAGATGAACATGTATTAATACGTGAGCTGCCACCTGATACTGGTGACAAAAACACGTACTAATACGTGAGCGGACCACGAAGTGTTAAGTTCAAAATTGCTATTTAATGCTATACCTTTGAATAAGAATTTTATGGATATTTTTCAGTTACAAAGTTAAAACTTTTACTTCTTCAGATATTATCATTGAAATATCAAATTCAAGGATAAGTATTTTTTAGTGTCTCTCAAATACATATTTTTCTTCAAAAAGTCCACTACTTTAATGAAAAAGTTTTAAGAGTATAGGACCTATGTCCAATTCTCCTTTATCATTTTCCCAAACTTCCATTAATTTGCTCAGAGTTCAGTCTTTCCCTATCCTTAGTGCTCATATGGAATACTGTGATGAGCTCTACTTATATCTTGCCTTTAATTTAAATTTTATAACAGTGACCTTATTGGTTTTTCTATACTTTTTTTTTATTCTTCTTATTAAGGAATAAACTTCCTTAAGTATTTATTCAAGTATACTAAGAGAAAAGTTACACTGTGGTTTATTTAAACACACTAATTTTATTCTTTCTGACTCTCTGCCCCCTCCTCCAATATTGCTTGATTACATTTGTGTGCCCTTTAAGAAGCCTTAAAACACACACACAAGCACACACATTTATTAAATGCTTCAAGATCTGTGAGAGTGTAAGTTTTATTAACTCTCTTCCTGCTCACATTAGAGACATAAAGTTTAAGGTTACTACTTTCTTGGCTAAAGAAATACCTCCTGAGATCCATAAAACTTGACTACATGGGATCTTGAAACTTAAGTTTAAAGCATTTTGACTTTCATATGCCTATCTTGGGATATCATTTACTCTTCCATTTTCCTCCTTATCTTTTCTTAAAGTTTAGTAAAGATTTTTTTTTCTCAGTGAACTCAACTTCAAAGAAAATTATTTTCAAGAATAAAAATCCTCTACATAGCAATAATATTTTTCATAAGTAGTAATATAGATTACACTTTAAAATTTATGCAATTCAGATTTTTCTAAGAATTTCATGTATATTTTATCTTTAACTGTATCAGTGAAAAGAGAAAAATAAGCATTTCATATTTAATCTCATATTTGAATTTTCAGCTTTTAAATATTGCCAGTAGAATCTGTCTTTTTCATAGATGTTTCAAAATATTAAACCCTTTTGATCATTTTAGAGCTATTGTTTTGGGGATCATATTTTAGATATATGCTGTTAAATTGAAAAATGCTCATTAATGATCTTAATATCAGAGTAAGAATTTAAAAGAAGAGCTACTTTAGTTAATTGTTCATACAGGTGTAATTATTTTTGCCTAAAACAATTATTTCACTAATGATAGAGCTATATTTAAATATTTTGCTAATCTTAGTTGATATGTTTGATAATATTCTTATTTAAAACATAAAATCCTTTCCACTTTGATTTATTTTACTGAAAATCCTTGATTCTATTAAAAATGATTTATATATCCTATGTTAATAAGTAATTCTTTACATTAGTCAGTATCTTTTAATGTTTTTAAAACACTTGTAATGTATTTTAATAAAGTATAATCTGATGCTTTATAGACAACTAAGCAAGTGAAATCAGTTTTAATGTATAACATTTTGAGCTTTATTTATTGACTTTTTATATTTGATCTTTTAGCTTATAGTGAAATTCTTCAGTGTTCTGATACATAGACAATGTTAATATGGGACAAATCTTTTCTTAAGTATTTTAGAAAGGAAAAAATTAAAAGTTTTCTTATTTTAAGTGAATATCCATTAGTAGCAAATATATAGAATCCCCTTAGAGGAATTTTCAGAATAGCTTCTTTATTAAAAATACAGCTAATATAGGATGGGTTGCCCAGGAGAATTTACCAACTTCATTATAAGACTGCTCAATCTAAAATATTTTAACAATAAACTTGAATATCCTTTTAGCTTACTAATATGCATTTGTAAAATTTTAAAACAAAGGATAAAAATCATATATGCTCTGAAGAGATGCAAAATAAGTATTTTATAAGATGTAATACCCTTTAATGGTAAAAGCAAATTGAGTAGAGAAGGAATATACTTCAATAAAATAAAGGCCATGTATGACTCTGTTATACTTTACAGTGAAAATTTAAAAGTATATCCCTTAAAATCAGGAACAAGGGTGACTACTATCAACCCTATTAACCCTCCTACTTAATATGGTATAGGAAGGCCTCATCTGTTTGCAGATGACATGGTCTTGTGCAAAAGACAACCCTACTGAATCTTAAATATAAAAAACAGAACTAATAAATGCAGTGAAGTTGTAGGATCACAAATCAACCCACAAAAGCATCACTTGCATTTCTTTACACTAGCAACAAACTCTGCAAAAAGAAAATTAGGCATACAATCACATTTACATTGTCATAAAAATAATACAATACATAGGACTCATTTAAGCAATAAAGTGAAAAATCTTTGTAGACTAAAAAACAATGATGAAAGATTTTTAAAATGCATAAGTAAATGAAAATATATCCCATGTTTGTGGATTGGAAAAATGAATATTATTGAAATCTTCATATTACCCACAATATTTACAGATTTCAACTCAATTTTTATTTAAATATCTAAAGCAGAAGTTGGAAAAAATTCAAAAATCATGTGGAACCACTGAAAATCTTGACTAGCCAAAGAAATGTTAAGAACAAAGCTATAGACATCACACATCATGATTTCAAGATATACCACAAAGCTATGATAATCAAAACAGTACTGTACTGACACAAAAACATATACATAGGCTACATAGGCCAATGGAAAGGAACAGAAGTAAACTCATACATACTCAGTCAACTAATACTTGAGAAGGGAGTCAAGAATATAGTCTCATTAATAATAGTGCTGAGAAGGACCTCCCAGGGGGCACAACAGGTTAAGTTTCAGCCTCTGAAGCTGTCTGCAGCCGATGCAGCATGAGTTCAATTACGGCCAGGGAGATTCCCACATGGCACAGCAGACCTCTCCTGCCTCACTCACTGCTCCCCTCAGCAGTGTACTTCAGTTGATCTGCCTGTTCTGCTCCCCGCTCTCACTCTGGTGAATCCTCTCACCACCCCACATCTCTGATCTACACCCCAGTTCTTGTGTTCATAAATAAATAAATCTTTAAAAAAAATAGTGCTGAGAAAACTGGATAACCACATGTGGAAGAATGAAATTAGATACCACTCACAAAAATAAACAAAAAAGAACTCAAAATGGATTAAATACTTAAATATAAAACTGAAACATTTAAGATGTAAGAAGAATCCACAAGAAAAAACTTCCTGATTATGATATTGGCAATGATTTTTGGACATGATGCCAAAAGCACAAACTAGAGAAATAAGAATAAACAAGTGGGACTATATCAAGCTAAAATGCTTTTGCACAAAGAAACAGTTAACAGAATTAAAAGGGAACCTACGGAACGGGAGAAAATAATTGCAGGTAACATCTTGGATAAGGTATTAATATTCCAAACATATAGATATGAATGCTTTATTAGGATAATTAGATGTGAGCCGAATACAAAAGTAAATTTAATCTAAAATGAAGTTTATCTTGAATACCTCTGCTGTATTCTAGTATATAAATAAAATTATTTAAAAATGCATGATCAAGATCTTAGGAAAAATTTTTCTTTTAGGCTATATCAAATATTAATACTATGAGTAATCTTTGTTAAAGCATATGACTATTAAAGTGAAAACACAGAAAGTTAATTCCAAATGTTTTCTGTAGATCAATATTCAGAGTCTAAAGATATAGAATATTAATTTCTATGAAGAGTTTTACAAATAGTTGAATTACTCGGTAACAAAATTAATTTTTTAAAGATTTATTTATTTATGCATACAAGAGCTGGGATGCAGGCCAGAGGTGTGGGGTGGTGAGAGGATTCACCAGAGACAGAGCAGGAAGCAGAACAGGTGGATCAACTAAAGTACACTACTGAGGGGAGCAGTGAGCGAGGCCGGAGAGGTCTGCTGTGCCATGTGGGAATCTCCCCGGCCGGGAATTGAACTCCCACTGCAGTGGCTGCTTATAGCTTCATAGTGCTGACACTTAACCTGTTGCGCCACCAGAGAGGCCCCCAGTAACAAAATTAATTTATTAAAAAAATAAAATGTGAAGAACAATCATAGACCAAAATTCCTCATTTCCTATTAACATTCAAACTTTTTGTTTCCTTAAGGGTGAATGGAACGATAGTTTTTCATGCAGAACAACTTGTGATCAAGATAGATAGAACAATAGAATAAACCTCTCTTGATTCTCTTCTCATGTTTTTATTCAATTGAACCACATCCTTTTTAACAGCACAGACAATAATAAGAAACAAAATAAAAACATCAATGATGCATCTCACAGATGAATGTTACATGGGTATCCAAAGATTTAATTCTCCTGAGAATTGTTGTTGAAAATAGTACCAACATATTTTCCACCAATTTACACCTAAGAAAATATACAATGTAGAAATATAAACCAATAATTGTGACTGAGGAGTTATAAACAATACAGTGAGGATAGTCAATTTTTTTTTTTTTACAGGCAGAAACCTTGAAAATTTTAAACTGAATTTGCTTCTGTGAATTCTAAATTACTTGCAACAAATAGTAACTTCTGCGTTTGGCATATATTTGTCCCTTAGACTTCCTGGGAATTGGTTTCAGGACCCAGCAGAATCCCAAATGGGCAGATGCTCAAGTCCCTTACCTAAAATGATAAGATATTGGCACATAAACTGTGCATGTCTCCCTCTTTAAACAATCTCTAGATTGCTTATCATAGTTAAGACAGTGTAAATTATATGTAAGTAATTGTTGTATTGAATTGTTTGGGGAAAACAATTCAATTGTTTAAGGAAAAAAAATATACTCTGCAATTGTTCCCTACAGCCCCAACCACCATAAATGAAATTTTGTATTATGTATTCTCCACCTGTGGATTCAGGGAGGGCTGAATATACAGAAAAATAACAAATCATGCGTAGGCTCTTGATATTTCACAGGATAGAGATAGAAGGGACGGACAATAACCTATAGAAATCATTGTAAATATAGATCAAGGTAATGAAATTAGAAGGTATTCACTTTGTGGACTTTAAGGCACAAATAAAACAGTAAGGTAATTTTGTTTGAAATTAAAAAGTGTATAAGTTATGAAAAATTTATTACACACACATTCACAATTCATCAGAAAATCAATGGGTTTTTTAATGTGGTTCAAACAACCATGAAGCTCCCTGAGACACTTTTGGGGTTTACAAGGTCAAGATGATTTTCATACTAACCGTTAGGTGTTTTTTGTCTTTTTCACTTTGTTGAATCTTGCAAAGTTGTTGTGAAATCAAGGTTGATAAAGATGCTTACACCTGGACAGTAATGAAGACAAACTGGATTTTAGTTTATATTCTGCACAACTACGATCTCACAGTTGGGATGGTAGGAAGGAACCCGTTTTGCTCAGATATGTTCTTAAAGTAGTGAAATTATTCCTTTTCTTATGAAATATATTTTGTGTGACAAAAAGAGAGGTACTTATAAAATTGAAGTGGTTGTTTTCAGAAAAAACATTTTTGTGATTGATTTACAAACTGAAGTAGCTGCTTTTGTCACAGAATACCAGTTTTACTAAAAGGAAAAGCCACAAAGTATAGCTATCGGATTTGTGTGTTGGGCAGTTTCTTGATGATGAACAAAGAAAGCCATCCTTCAACAAAACTGACAGCATTTGCTGTCAATTATAAAATCTAATCTTTCAGGAATAATGTAATTTTATTAAGCTTGTATCTGCCACTATAACTTTGACAAATTTGCAATACTTAAGAATCTTCTAATGAGATTGACAATATTTTTTTATATTAAATAACTAAATGTGTCAAATTTTAGAACTTCTCAATAACTCATTGGATCAATATATCCCAAATGACCAATGCATGGAGATACAAAAGCACGTATGGAGGAAATAGCTTTTTCCATGTTAAAATTTGGACAATGAATTTTAATATGTAGGAATACAAAAAGTTCATTGTTAGGCTCACAGATTCCACATTACATCTATACTTTAAGAAACTACAATCTGTCACAAAGAAGAATATTAACAATTACCTGAAAATTATTGTCATACTCCTCCCTTTTAAATTTAGTTGTCTTCTATTGGTCAGATATTAGAAAAATCCCTCACCCCCCAAAATAAACCCAAAATGTGCAGCAGTGTCACTCATGTCATTAATGTCTTTTTTGTTTTTGGAAATAGAGGTATTTTAATATCACTATTTTCCTTAAAATATGTTTTAGTGGTGCTACATGATGGGTTCAATGTTGCTATTTTTAAGTGAATAAAATACTTTTAAAATTTAGTACATTAATGATAGATAAAATAATTCAAAGTCAAAACTCATCATCTTTAAAACTTTTCAGACTCTGATGTATTTGTGAAACAAATATGTGAGACTTGCTATATATACCTGCATATAAGATTACTTATACATGAATCGAGCAGTCCTCAGATAGAGAGCACCTTAAATTTTTAAAGTGATGCTTGCTAATGGAATTCTTATTGAAACAGTATTCCAACAGTATATTTTCTAGGATGCATACCTTAAAATTAGTGATTTAACGATTAGAGAAATGGTAATATTGTAGTATTAGCAAATGAAAAATGAAGGCAAAATATTTACTTAATTTATGAACTATTACTTGCTTTTAGAAAAAATATGCCTATCTAAATCTAACCATACAATTATATAGATGAAGATATTCTGAATTTGATAAATAACACAGGTATATTCATGTATATGCAAGTGTGTGTGATATTACATATTCACTTAAAATGTCAAATTATATGAATGTAACATTTTGATTTTCTGAAATGATTACTTTTCATTTTAGGTCATCAGAATATAGGTAAACAAGGTAGAATATGTTCAAAATGGTTCCCTAGTGGTGTTCAAAGGACTCTGGTTGGAGAGATTAGGAATAGGAGAATTCTGGACTTTTAAAAATATAATCTGAATGTGAGCAATACAAATAATATATTTGAAAAGTAGACATTAACTAAGAACAACAGAAAATCTTAAAACTGTACACAGAAACAAATACTTAACTCTAAATCAAATCATAAAATATGGCATCTAAACCAGATTGTGTTCTTGTCATCCAATAACTGTGGGAAGAAAATTTGATTGATTAATTTGTGTTTCAGTTTCCATATTTGTACAGAGGGTTATTAGGTTTACCGTCTTGTAAAACACTTAAAAGTTTAGTGAATTATTCTTGTACATTCCTTAGACACACTTAGCAAGCCCTGGACAAGTATTACCACATACTTGTACAAATAAATGAAATAAAAATTGTAGGAATGACAAAATGTCTGTTGCTCCCTAACTCACTCAGTAATATGCAATATCTTTAGAAGAAGAGGTTTCCTTGAAGGAAACTGAATATTCTATTAGAGTTCGTCTTTAGAAAATAAACTTGGGGGGCCTCCATGGTGGTGCAAGGGTTAAGTCTCAGCCTATAAAGCTATCTGCAGCCACTCCAGTGCGTGTTTGATCCCTGGCCAGGGAGCTTCCACATGACACAGCAGATCTCTCTGTCTCAGCTGCTCCTCCCCTCAGCAGTGTACTTCAGTAGATCCTCCTGTCGTGCTCCCCACTCTGTCTCTGGTGAATCCTCTCACCAGCCCACACCTCTGGCCTGCACCCCAGCTCTTGTAAGGATAAATAAATAAATCTTTTTTAAAAAGTAGAAAATAATAACTTTGGGCAATATATAAGGAATTGGGCATATATTCTTTGCATGAAATAGGCGAAATGATATGAGGACATCTACCCCCACCCCACGGATTTCCCCAAAACAGTAAAAATCAGTTAGTCTGTGAGTAGAATCAATATCTCCTGTACAGTTTTAAAGCAAATGAAAGTGAGAGAACAGCATGGTTTTATAACAGACGTGAAGTTCTGTACAGTTTGGACAGTAAATTTAGGTTTATAGATCCTTGTTAAACAGTGTAATGTCTCTGGACTTGATTTGTCAATATTATCTGGGATCTTACTAGAAATGGAAACAAGTTAATGAATCAGTGATTTCTTTAATGTAACAAATTAACATAGTCCCTGGTACTTAAAGCATCAGCTTAGCTCCTAATTTGCTATTTGTGCATTTGGAGTCACATTTCCAGATTTCCTCTGAGGATACTGACCCTAGCATTCCAGCTGGAAATCCTTGGTAAATATTATGGAGAGTAAATATTACTCTCCATATCACCCTTGGGTCAGATTTCATGCCCATGATTTCCCTTATTATGATTCTACCCTTTCCACTGTTGAGACCCACGTAGACTTATTGAATCAAAATTGCTGGGATTGGAGTCCTGAAGTCTTAGTTTGGGGTCCACATTATTGAATCAAAATTGCTGGGGTTGGGGTCCAGGCATCTTAGTTTTAACAAGCTCTCCAGGTGATTCTCATGCATACTAGCAGTGAGAACTACTGCTCTTTATTGCACTCTGCTTCATTATCCTTGGCATGTAGAAAATACTCATTAAAAGTTATATCTAGTTATCAGTTTGTGCTGTGGGGATTTAGGAGAGAGTTCATGATTGTCTTGAAGAGTACAGAAGAGAGCAGTGGCCTCTTTGGGCTCAGATGGAAAAACAGGAGAAGAAATTACAGTGAGAGGAGTTGTGACTTTGCCATTGACTAAAACATAAACATCAAGTTTGTGGAAACTTAAAAACTTTGAGAACAATCTGAAAGATTTTTTTTTCTGAACATATATGAGGCCAAATCTTTGAAATCTCTTACAAATTGCTGGGGTAAAATTTGTTGGTGGAATTATTTTTTACAAGACTTCTGAACATCAGATTTTTATTTCTTGGTTTTGGAAGGACATAAATCTTGTTTTCTAGTCACAGAGGGATGAGTAAAAGTATAGACAACATCTGTCTGTCTATCACCTATCTGTCTGTGTATCTATCTTATCTCTTTCCCTTCTTTCTGCTTTCCTTCCCTTCCTCTCTCCTTCTCTATCTAGAATATACCTAAAATGCCATTTTATGCTATAACTTAAAATCCCACCCTATTGTACCTCCCTTGACCCATATATATATAAAAGCTAAATGACATTATTTTGGTCCTAATAACTTTTCAATTACATATTATACCAACTCCCTTACTTCTATCATTAATTATTTGTTATCCAAACTTACTTTGTCCCCAAATGTGTATAGTCTTTGATTTTTAGGTCTTTTCAAGGGTTACTTTTGCTAGTCTTCACAAATCAAAAATCATAATTTGCTTGCAAAACTCAAGTCATATCTCTAAATAACTTTGCAGCCATGTAGATTGCAATAACTACCCTTTCCACTGTGTTTTCCTGACAATTTCTCTTGAAATAGATCACTTTGTATTGTGACTGTCTGTTTACATTTCTGAATGCCTTATTAAATAATAAGCTTTTTTTTTTTAAGATTTATTTATTTATACATACAAGCTGGTGTATAGGCCGGAGGCGTGGGGCGGTGAGAGGGTTCACCAGAGACAGAGTGCGGAGCAGAACAGACCGATGGACAGAAATACACTGCTGAGGAGAGCAGCAGGCGAGGCAGGCGAGTCCTGCCACACCATGTGGAAATCTCCCTGGCTAGATGTCGAACTCGTGTCGCCACTGCTGACAGCTCCACAGCACAGTGCTTAGCCACTGCGCCACCAGGGAGGCCCTAAATAATAAGCTTCTTAAGTACAAGGAATGCAGTTAATTCATTCACAGATTCCTAGTAAGTAGATCAGTGCCCTTCAGGAAGAAGCTACACAACATATATTTTATGAATAAATGAATGAATGAAAGAAAAATTAACAAATGAATTCTCAGTCCTTAATCAATTTTGTTTGAGCACAGAGAAGAACTTGTATGCAGGCTCACCTATCAGACCAAAAACTGTCTCTGGAAAGGGTAAATCAAGAACTTTAGTCAACTCCATGCCTGCTTAGTTCACAGTGATGTCACATGACGATCTTATGCACCGATTGTGTTAATGTATTTAGGCTTCATCTATGTTCATGTTCCCCAGATCATGCTAGAGAAGCTCTATTATATGTTTCCATTACTTCCTTAATTCATGCTATTTCCCTCAAACAGACTGTGTCCTTTGACATGTAATATAACCCCTACTAATATCTGATTATCTAACCTAATCTCCAAATGCATGGCTCTCTTTTGGGTTTTCCTGCCTATAATATGGTCTTTGCATTCCCATCACAAGGTGACCCAACATGAGGGAAAGTACTATCTCTAGTTATGTCTTTTTTGTTTCCTCAATCCTATTTAGAAACATTATGTCCTCATGTGAATCTCATCAAAGGTGAAGAAACGTGAATTCATTAGAAAACATTACAGAAGTAGTTTTATATTATTATTTCATCATTTATACATGCATAATATGCATGCAATATATCATTCCTGACTTTAACTGTGTATTGAATTATATCACATCATTTCTAAAAGGTAATTAGTAATTTTAATTGTATGTCTCGTCTTATAATAAAATGGCATCTTAATACGAAGTGGTAAATTAATTAGTCGGTTAAGCGCATAAACTTTTGCAAGGTCTTCCCTGGTTTCACACACATACAGTTTAGGATTTGCGTAATATAAAATGCATTGGAGTAAGGAGTAGCACTGAATATAGTAAGGTGGTATTTGACTTGGTATAAATAAAAGATAAGTGCAGGAAATCAGAAGTCTTCAAATAAGGTAATCTGATTTGCACTGAAATATGAAAATATTTGTACATGAGTAAAATAGTTCAAAAATATATCAATATGAAATAAAAGTGAATTTGTGTTGCTAATAGTGCATTGGAATTTATAATCCCAAATCTGGTTTTAAAGATGACAAATACTTAAAAGTAATACTTATGAAGGATCATTTAGGCCACAATTGATATAAATGAATATAACTCCAAGCAAAAATATTAATTGAGGTTTATAGAAAGTTTATTTCCGTATATTTAATTTCCTAATTTAAACTATGAAATTTATTTCTAACCAAACTGGAAGATTTAAATTTTTGTGAAGCCATGTTAGTTGTCAAACTTGTGAGTTATTCAATTATGTGGAGGAAATCCTTAGTTAATAAAAGTTTAATACAATTTAAGCTTCCCTAGACTATTAACTCTCACACCCATAATGTATCAAAGCACATGTCACTGTTAGATATTCAAAGGTAATCTGTAGGCTTTCTACAATGATAATGAATGCAAATCTCTGTAGGCCTGAAAGGTAATACAAAAAACAGGTAGAGCACAGTAGAATCCAGGATGTCCAAAGTTTATCTTGACAGAGCAGCTTCACTGCAACTGAAATAATATAAAAAATGAATATACATAATGTCCCGGCTTGTCCTTCTAATAATGGATAGCAGAGAGCTCAGCCAGTGAAATAGAATGCTAAATGTGCACTCTTGGCCAATTTAAATATTTGGCAAATAGTCTTTACTATAATTTCAGGATGTGTTTGAAAAAATTTTGTGGCTTGAATATCTGTTGAATATGACACAATAGAAAATTGATGAGTTGTACCAAATATTAACTAAAATTGAAGTGTCGTCTGTTTAAATCAGATGATTTGAATATTGGTTAATATTCCTGAAAAAAATTCACTATATTTTATTACTGGGAAAGATTTAGGAATTTTAATTAATAAACTATGATACAATCATATAAAGAATACTTAAACTGGAGCACTAAATCAAAAAACAAATTAATGAGAATTGGTAAAATACTACTTGGAAACATGTGATGATGGCAAACTGACTTTAAGTTAAATTTCTGGATATTTCATTATGCAAGAAAGTTATTGGTCAAAGCCATTTGACAAAAATGAAGGGAGATTTAACATCCATTTCGACTATATGTAAATATTTGAGGAACATTTCGGTATTACTACTCAGTTTACCAGCAGTCCTAAAAGGATCATAGTTCATTAATAATTGCAAATGTAAATTTGTTAGTTGCCAGGCCGAGGGGTAACCTGAGACCCCCAACCTACACACTCTAAATGGGTTCTGCCATTGACCACATCAAGACAAAACATACTGTAGTTCATAAGAGCTGTAATAGAGAGTAACTTTCATATAATTAGTGCACAATAAAGATAAGAGAGAGAATATAGTTAAAATAGTTCCCAATTAAATAACCCAAATTACCCATCCCATCATGGGTAAAGCCCAACAAAACAGGGTTGGCCCAAAGCAAGACTGCTGAGGCCCAAATGCTTGCCACAAGGCTGAAGAACCGTCTGGTGGGAATCCGTAAAAAAGGGGCAGAAGGGGCCAGGCAAGTCTGAAAGGAAAAGAGGAAAATCCAAAGGCATGATAAAGGCTGCCATTGTCAGCCTCCCCACAGGTCTCTCACTCAAGTCTCTGTCTCTTTCAATTGACTCCTTCTACGTTCCCCAAGTCCCTCGCACAAATCCAAGGCCAAGAAGCAAGTGTAGCTTCTTTACATGTCTCTCTGCTCCATGTGCCTCTTGTAGGTCTTTCTCTTCATCTTCATTCTAGTAATCACTTCTCTTGCTTCCCCTCCCTGCCCAGCCCCACCCTTTCTTAGGGTGAGGAAGGGAACATGGAACTTCCCTTCCCTGGGGATTGCACTGTTACAAACTCTGTTTTAGTCTAGTTAATCAAAAAGGGACTGAAACTGAAGTAGAACCTAAAGACAAAAGGGCAGGAGAAGGAAGAAAGGAAGGAAGGGGGCCTCCCTGGTGGCGCAGCAGTTAAGCACTGCACTCTGGCACTGTCAGCACTGGCGATGTGAGTTCGACACCTGGCTGGGGAGAGTCCCACATGGCGCGGTGGCAGACCTCTCCTGCCTCGCCCGCTGCTCCCCTCAGCAGTGTATTTCCGTCGTTCTGCCTGTTGTACTCCCCACTCTGTCTCTGGTGAAGCCTCTCGCCGCCCCACGCCTCTGGCCTGTACCCCAGCCTGTATGCATAAATAAATAAATTAAAAAAAAAAGAAAGGAAGGAAGGAAGGGGGGAAAGAGAAAAAGGAGAGAGGGAGGAAGGAGGGAGGGAGAGGAGGAAAGGAGGAAGCAAGTGAGGAAGGAAAGAAGGGAGGAAGGGAGGAGGAAAGGAAATTAAAGAGTCTGAGGTTGAAGAGGATGGGAGGAAGGAAAAGACTGGGAATTGAGGTTGCAATGCAGCACTGTAAAAACAGATTTGAAAAAAGCATACTCTAATTTGAATTCTAGATCAACAAGAAACTATGTGACTTAACAAAAAAATGTCCCATCTGAAACTAACTGATAGGTATTTGTGAGAATTTTAAAAGAGCATATAAAAAATGCATGATACACTATTTCAAGAAGTGTAAACTATGTAATAGTGATAATAAAATCTTTATAAGAAGGTTGTGCTTCAGTAATGGAGACGATAAAAAGCTTTGCCCTCCAGGACCTTATTCTGATTATTAGTTTCTTAGGATTACTGTAACAAAGTAATGCAATTTAGATGGCTCAAAACAACAGAAATTTGTTCTTTCACAGTTCTGGAGCACAGAAGTCTGAAATCAAGGCTTTGGCAGGGTGAATTCCTTCACCCTTCAGAGAACTGTAGTGTATTCTATGTTTCTCTTTCTTTCTAGAGGTAATTGGCATTCTTTTAAAATTTTATTTATTTTTGCATAAAACTGGGGTAAAAGGCACAGGTGTGGGGAGTGAGAGGATTCATTAGAGTGAGTGGGGAGCAGAACAGGCAGATCTACTGAAAGACACTGTTGAGGGGAGCAGCGGGTGAACCAGGAGAGGTCTGCTGCAGCATGTGGGTTTTATTAAAGGGTGTCATCTTAAATAAGTGGTTGGAAGTGTTATACTAAAGGGGAGTTATAGAGAATGTGGGAGAGGAGTGTTGTGTGAATTAATAGACAGACACATGTTTAATCAACTACCAAATGTAAAATGCTTCTCAGAAATCAAATTATTACTTCCACATTTATAATACCAAAACCCTAACTCAACTAGACTTCAAACATTTGTCGTTGCAACTTGGCTAAAATTTTGATTCTGACCATGCAGCTCATTTCTTTGCATTTCCTTACCTTTATAGCTTAGTCACTCAAGACCTGGCTGTTTGGAGAAAGAAAAAGTACAAGTTTTATCTCTCCTTGGATTGCCTAATTTTTCCTAGCATCTCAGTTTCCCAGAAGGGTGTTCAGTTCAGTTTGTCATCAATTTCTTCATAGAAAAAATAAACAAACGAACATCCAAGATGAGTGGCCTGCAGAAAATGGTACTGGGCTAGATGAACTTTCACTCTCAGTAGCATCTGGATGCATTGGCAGCTGTTGTATGCATACCATTATTTTTGCTGTTTAAATATATGTCAATGCAGGAACCTTTAGTCTTTGTTTACTTTTTCCTATTACATGACAGCTGACATGCTATTGAATTTTGAAAAATCTATTACAATAGCTTTGCTATCTCTGATCTCCCTCACTTTTTTTTTTTTTGGTCTTTCTTCCTCTCTCCCCAAACTAATTTTGTGATATTCTTTTCAGTTTAGTATTCTTAGCTAGATCCCCTTTCAATTTTTTGAACATGGTAGACTTCTACTATATTGTACATTTGCCCTGTGTCTCTTTTATTCCTGATAATATCTCCCTATATCACTCTTCCTGTAACTTTTTACTTTTTGTCCTTTAGATTCTAGCTGAAATATAAAATTTTATTGGAGGACTGTTACTGACATAAGTTTTAGCAAAATAAACTCTTGTACTCGCCAGTTATCTTTGTTAGACCTCGGTTGCTTCCATTGATAAAATTTGAGATTTTTATTGCAGTACTGATGTTTGTTTGTTTGTCTCACAGGATATGAAAATGCCATAAGGTGAGAAAGTCTGTCTTATTTTTTTTATTCATCACCAGTGGCTGGCACTGTGTTTGATATAAGTAATAAAAAAATACTTGTTTAGTTCCGCTTGAAAGCCTAATGAATCAATGAAATATGAGCTGAGTTTTAAGAATATCAGTGTTTTGCATAAAGTTAACTTTAATGCAATAATGCAATTCATCATTTAATAAGGGAAGAGTTTGACTTAATAAAAGAACCTCCATTTCAGAAATTAGGAAAAAAAGTCTTTCTTCTTTTTGAATTAGCCTATAGACTCATGCAAGCCTTAAATACTGTAAAACTATTGAGGAATTTGAACGAGTAATGCTTGAGAAAATTTCATAATGATATTAGTAGAGATTAAGGATTTTAATTTATCAGTAATTTTTTTTAAAAACAGGGATATATAATAATACAGGCATCGTGTATTCTTTATTGCACTTTGGAAACATGATTTTTATTTATAGTTTTAAATATGCATTCTCCTGATTTTAGTTTCAATGTCAACAGTGTCTGCTAGAGAGAGGCTTTGTATTTTATTGCTTCACGGTCTGCCTGACTCAAACCTTTGCCTTAAGAATATATGTTTATCCTCCATCTGAGTTGTCCTTTATCTCTGCCAACCTCCCTGATGTGTCTATTCATTCACAGATCCTTTCACAGCAACCTCAATGGACTAGGATGGCCCTAAATTCTAATAAAATTATGTTGAAATATTATCCAGTTTCCACCCTTACCTAGCTTAGAATTTGTTAGTTGAAATGTATACTGACAATAGACTTTGAAAAAGGTATGCAATTATAAAAGGTAATGTAAGTATATATGCTTATTATTATGTGATAGTAGGTAATTTCACATAATCGAGGATATCTACGAACAGCTTTATGTAATTAAAATTGGCTAACATAGTATTTAACCATTTCTAAGATTGTGACTAGTAAGACGCTACATTTTTATATCAAGAAGGTGAATATCTGTAAATTAAGTTTCAAAACCATTCTTTTTTATTTTTTATACTTATTGATTGTTTAAAAATATTTAAATGGTTCTTTAACATGCAACCTTTGTATGCATACACGAAGGATAGAAATATTTAACCATTTTACATTGAGTCTGATATTTCTAAATTATTTCTCTAATTTTCATCAATAGCATTCTTTTCCACTCTCTGTGCTAGCACATATTTCTAAATGCAACTTTCATCTTTTTCTCAACTGATTCACTCATATATAAAATACAAACCCCTTCTGCTTAAGGCACAGTAAGTCTCTTACAAATGATATTCATGTTTTAATGATAGTATGAACAATATGTGACCAGCCGTTCATTATTTGAAAATGTTTTCATCCCTTCTGTGGGATCTGTCCAATTCTCCTGTCTTGAATTTTTTTGCTCAGTTTATAATAGACAATAATTTTTGCATGTATCTCAATAACAAAATATTATAAAGTTTCATTTGCTTGCAGGCATCTCCTTGATTTCTATTCAACACTTATTTGTTTCTTTGAAAGAAATTATTCAATTTCAGTTATTCTGGAAATGATTATTTGCTTCACTAACATCAACTTGTTGCCTGCTGCTCTATTACAGTGCCTTTCTGCATTAAAATGATATGATTTCAATCTAATTTATAATTCCATCTTTTAAGTGATATTTGAAGACAATTTAATATACCATATATATGAGCAATAATCATAACTCCACTTAATGTCAAAAATAGAAAAAGCTATGACCAAATTCATATATCACACATGTCTTGATGATGCAATTATGTTCTGTCACTTAGCCAACAGCAGTTGTGTAAGCTAAGGATGTCAGATACATCTCATTTTCATAGATAATAAAATGTGAAAAATATGGACATCATAAAAGTGAAAGAATGTCTGCTTCTGCTTAGGATGTAGGAAATTGCCAACTGTTTCTCACTTGATTTCAGTGTCTCTTCTCCTCCTGTGGACATTGCTGGTTCTCAGCACTATTGCAAGATTACACTTCCCACCTGTAAAAGGAATTTTTTGGGATAGGTGAAGCCAGGAAGCTTTTAATGAACTTGGAAGATTGGAAATCATGACTGGGGTTACCAAGTAAAGGGCCCTGTCATGATTATAGCTAACTTTCTGCCTATTGATAGCTAAAAGGGGCAGTAAATGTTAACCATGTAGACGTTTTTTCCTTCCAAATTATGATAATGTCCATTTTCCTATTACTTCTACTCAATTATTCATAAAGTCTGCAACTCCCTATACCACCATATACTCTCCATTACCCTCAGGAACATTTTGCTTCTTACTTCATTAAAAATAGCATATATATGTTACTGTCTCTCTCTCTATCTATGTGTGTGTGTGTGTATATATATATATGTATGTATATATGCATATATGTGTGTATATGTGTGTATATACATGTATATATATACACACACATATACACACACACACACACACACACACACATATGGAGTAACACTTTGTCTTGTTCTCCATCGTTATCAATCATCATCCAGCATTTTTCCAAATCTATGAGACTACCTGAACGTGTACCTGTATTGATATATCAGATAAAAATAAGATAATTTGTCAGTGTTTGTAGGCAATGTAATATGGATTCTATTCCATCCCAAACAATAAAAGCAGTGATCATGTACTTATCTTTCTCTGTTATGTATAAAATATATTGTTTGTTCAGCAATTCCCATAAGCACACAAGCATACTAGATTGCATGCTATCTTAAAAAGAAACAAAATAAAGTGTAAATTTAATGTGTCATTATTCATCTTCTCTCAGTGTCTCTGTGTGTCTTCTCTCAGTGTCTCTGTGTGTCTTCATAGCAAAAATGTATACATTATATATAGCTTAAAATCACTGTATAATTGTGTTCATTCTTTCTATTATGCTGATCTCAAATTTTCAGTCTTTGGCCATTATATAGCTAAACTCTCCTTAATCTTTGATGGGGGGGATCATTCCCAACTTTATGAAATACTTTCAAACACTGAATTACAGAACACACATCTTTGATTTTAACCACCATCATTTTATTTATGGCCATTTTCTTTTGTTGATTCTCCTTTCCTTCCTACATGACAGATTTTTCAGTAGTCTGAGTCTCAGTTCTTACACTTTTGCCTTTTCTATTTGCATTATTTCTTAAGGGATGTGATTTACTTTCAGGAATTTAATAGGGTCTATACTAGCGATTCCCAAATGTTAAACTCTATCCTGATCTCTTTCCTAAATGTAGAAAAATATATTCACCTGAACACTTGACATGTTCACTTGGAAATTAAAAAACTTAGAAAATTTAATACGTTCAGAAAGAATTGTTGGATTTTAAACATCATCCCCCACTCTTACAGCACATATGATTTATTTTTCATATTCTCTATTTTGATTATGGCACCATTCATTGGATTTCGTGGCTTGAAAACCTTGGGGATTCTCACTATTTCTTTGCTCATACACCTATCCAATTCATCAAAATCTATTTCAAATCAAGCACCCCATCAACATCCCTCAATCAGCAAGTTCAGATGAACAAATCCACCTAAGTAATGGAAATAGCTTTCTTGCTAGCCTTTGTGTTTTTCCCTTGTCTTTTAAAATATTTACTTTTAACAATAAATATGGTTTCATTTCTTGAATTAGTCATTGACTGACTACTAAAATGCAATTAAAATGGTTTGCAATGTCTACAAGGCTTTAACTTAACACTAAAGTATTTTTCAAACTTGATCTTCCTCAGTCAGTTATAATCAAAATGAACTTATTAATGCTCACAACTGCTTTAGTTTGTTTTTCCCTTGCAGTATATACAAGTGCTGATTCATCTTTGATTTCATTCAAATATTTCTTCTTCAGTGAGACCTATATTGAGCAAACCACATATAAAAGTGGTTTACCAGTGTCTGTCCATGTAACTGCTTTATTTTCTATCACTAATAACTTCCTTAAATCATCTTCTATATCTTTATTTATTTATTGCATATCCCCCATCAATATTTGTGAAATTTTCATTTCAGGAGAGGGGTTATTTCTTGTTGGTATTATACCTCAGTTACCTACAAAAAAGACAAATATTTAGCATACCTAAATATTTGCTGTTATATATTGCAAATACTATCTTTTAGTCCAACTAAACCTCAAATAAATATAAGGAAATGATTTAATATCTATGATTTACATAAAATCTTAAATATTTAATTTATATCTTACATTGCTTCCTATATGCAGAAGAAAATTTGTAATTACTAGCCCCTCATTATGGCTAAAAGAGGGTTGACATTTTACATTTAGTCAATGTAAATGACTTGGAGAGGAGTAAATACAAGAATATAGGGATATTGCTAATCTAACAAACTTGAATGATAATGATGGCAATGATAATACTGGTAATGATGATGACGTTTGGTATCACTAGTCCCTGATTGAAGGAGTATTTTTTCAATTCTTCCCATGTTTCAGACACTCTTTTAGAGTAAAGAGCATAATACACAATTATTTGCCCTATGCGTCTAACCTACAATAAGGAGAACACACACAACAAATTCACTTGAAATGCTCATATCCAGTATGTTAGCGAGTGGTAAGAGTGATAGAGATAAATAAAGTACCAGAGAGAGATGATTAATATGTGCTGGGGCTGTTGAGAGACTAAATTAAGTGTGTATCTCAGGAAACAAAATTCTTGTTCTTTACTATAAGAACTAATATGTTCACAACCTTGGATGTGTTCTCATTTTATGTAGCCATTGTGATAATCTTAAAACTTGCTACCTTCGATTTGAATTGCAGGTGAGGTAACTGAGTATCCCTGACCCAGTTTCTGTATAGCAGAGTGGGGTATAATGGCAGTTTACCTGAATTCAAATCCCGTGTGAAACCACATATTTTCACTAAACAATCGTGAGGAGATAAAAATAGGTAGTTTATGTCTAAAGCTTTTCTTTCATGGAACACTAGAAACTATTCCTACATTGATAAAAAGTGAAATTTTGTATTTTAATAAAGCATCTTTCTTAACTGAGTTTAGAGAAACCATAAGAAAATGCATCTGGGCACGTGTGAAATAATGACAGGCAAAATTTATGCTACATTTACTAAATAGACACTTTTATGAATGTTGGACTTGAATTATCTGATAAAATCTCCTAATGCATTGTAAGGGAGTAATGTGTTTTGCTGGACATCTTAGGTTTGTTCCTAGCCTGTAAAAGTCCCTGAATCTGAAATATATGTAGCTCATCATGAGCAGCATTATGAGATTTGGTTGATAGGGTTCTGAAAAGTCACTGGAACAATTATTAGACAATGATTCCATTTTATACAAGTCTAATTCTTAGTTATCAAACAGAAGGGATAACAATTAAATTTTTAAAAATACAGGGCAGTACCTTGCTTGAATTTCTGAAAGTACCATTTTCTGAATGCACCATTAGGGAGTACACACATCAGGTCTCTCTACTTAACTTTCAAGGAATCAAATTGAGATTAGAAGAAATTGAACTCATAGAGCTTGCTGGCTCAGAGCCACCAAACCTATTCAGCCTCAAAGAATGGTAAATTATAATGACTATGAGTAGCAGAAGAAACTGAAATTAGCAAATTAATACATGATAAAATGGTTTCTCTCCTCTGGAGTGAGACAGAAGGACTTAGAAAAATCTTAAAAAATTATTTGCAGTATTATACATTTGTCTTAGCTCTTGGCAGCAGTGAAACCATTTCCTTGGATGTTAATTGGGTGTTTTCTACTGTAAGACAATCCCAAAATACCTATTGTTTGACAATTGCTGTGCTAAGAGATAGCAGATAAGCATGCTTTACAAAACACTACCAAGTAAACTGCAGGAGATTCCTGCTAATTTTATCTAATAAACATCTTACATAATTCCATGTTTAATATTCAATTCTTTGCTCAATGTATTCCAATATTTTTTTTTTCAAGGACGTATTTGACCAGGACTTTAAAAATCAGTATCACCCAATTTGGTAGTCATGTAGAACACATTTGCAAGTTTCACTGACATGATTCACTCAGTAATTGGATATGTTTAAATTTTAAAATGTTTTATGATCGGTTTTGCTTCATTTTTTGTAATGGTCATGCTAGCTACAAAAAGGAGGTGTTCGTTACGAAAACTGGACAGACCTCTCAGTGGAACTTGAGGTCAGTGGTTGCAGTTTTCCAAGGAGCTTCATAAAGTCCATAACTGAATCCTGGGCACCCTCGAATATACTTCTAGCAGTAACATGTAAAATATGATTTTGCATCATCATTAACATGGCATGGCTACTTTGCCTAATATCCCATTGCTATTTATTTCCATCTCACTACAATTTAGTAGAGTCTCTCACTATGTCTTAAAAATTTCCAAGATAGTTTTCGTGTTGTCATATAGATATTTTTTAATAGCAGTCTTTATCTACAGGCAAGTCTAATAGTTATGGTCTACCTATAAGCATAAAAACCTCAAGTTTATGTCAAAAAAGATGAAAGAAAACAGAAAGTGTAACTGAGAGATAGAGTACAAATAAGTAGTTTTAAGAGCTCAAATTGCCATTTAGTTTATCATTAGGATCAAAACAGCCTTAAAATTTAAATTAACATTTCAAGGGAAAACTTCTGTCAGGAGTTGTGAATCACTAATTCACAATTCAACACAACCAGGAATACACTTACATCATATTTGGAAAAAATTACATTAATGTGTTGTTATTATTGTTGTTATTGTTGCAGCAATCATATTACTATTTATAACTTCCTAGGGAATCACTAATATTTCACTGTATTATAAATATTTTCCTCCAAGCAATTAAAACTAACATTTAATCTAAATAAATTCACCACCAACCTCAGAAAGCTGTATTCTCAGTGCTAATTTTTTTATAAAATTGGAAGAAACAGCCTAAAGGGAATTCTGTCAGTCATACTAGTCAAAGTGTATCATTTACCTATGATTTCACTCAATTATTTCTTTGTGTTTTAAACACTTGTACATTTAGCTGTTCTTAAGAGGTGTTTGTGGTCAATTCAAGATCAAAGATACGGTTTACATCAAACTGTCATGATACACCCAATATGGGTTATCCTCCTCAAGAGGCCAACCTAGAGCACTGATTATTTGCAAGAAAGACATATCCATAAAAAAACAAAAGATAAAAATTGCTTTTAGTCATTTAGCTCCATTGAAAGGAAAGTTTTCTCATTAGTAAGTGCCTTGAGTATAAATGCACTAAATGAAAAATATCAATGACCCATATAGATTTCAAGTTCTGACAGTTGGTAATGTTAAAAATAACTTAGGTTTACCAATAAATTTTAAAACCTAATATAAAAATAATGTAGAGAAATGAAAACTTGTATCTGTGCTTCAGTTTTAGGATTGACTGGGCATAGTTGTAGTTGTAAAATTAATCTAATATTTCCGTAACTATAATAGTTATCCATTTTTCTTCTAGTTATTTTATACCTTTTTATGTAGATTTTTAAAAAATATTTAGCCTGTCCACAAAATACCATTATTTAATATTCAGCTCCAATGGATCAATTGTAACACATACAGTATTCTTGAAATCCCATCTGGGGGCGGGGGGAACATTCTCCTCAAATATATCAAAAATCGGAAAGATCTAGAGTGATTAATTAAGCAAATGAAAATATGATTTAACTTGTTATTTTAAATATTTGTATAGACCCTGAGATGAATCATACAATCTTAGGCAGATTTAATACAATAACTGAAGTAGTAGTATTTTATTGAAATACTCTATTTTTAATCTCAAATTTATTTTAACACTATGTTGTACAATAGAAATATCATTGAAGGGATATTTAGATTACATTCCAGCATATGTGTATGTAGAACATATACAAATAATTAATATTTTTGTGGTCAATGTTCTGAACCTTTCACAAATGGGCAAAATACTTTATGCTTTAGTTGCATCGATGACCTCCACTAAATATCACCAAATAAAAATGAATAGCTGTTATATGATTAATGAGAGTAAAAGTACATGTCATGTTTGTCTCTGTGTTGCATTAGGATGACAGGGTACAATAACAGTTTTAACATTTTGAGAATTTTTTTTTTTTAGAAATTTTGAAAAAAGCAGTTTTTATACATTTATCTAGACAAAAAGATTCTCTAAAAGTGCTTTGGGGAAATCTAGGAGTACTACAGTCCAAACCTATCATCATCAAATAAGTTTAAGCAATTAATCTTTAAAATAGATTATAAATCTTGAGGCAAAACTAAGGCTTACAGGAGCTAGGAGGTAAGACAATACAATATAAAAATTAACAACTTCACCAATAACAAATTGTCACACAAAGATAAATAGTTTAACCCAGTGATGACAAGATGTATTTTATCAAAGGATATTTTTTTCTTCACAATTTTTTTGGGTAAAATTAATTAGGGACCAATTGGGATTGGATATATGAAATTTTATATTGTAAAGAATAGAAAATCCATTTGCATGTTGTGGGCAAGACTGCATAATGCCACAGTGAGAAAATATGTAAAAATTCTAAAATGCTGTTCTCAGAACAAAATGTCACATTAGTCAGATTACTGAATACCCAGAAAGTAGATATGATTATAGATAATTAGCACTATTCAAGTTCATAATTAGGTTCTATGTAATGTGCTAAATAAATTATATTTGTTTTTTTTTTTTTGTTAATATAATGTCATTTCAGATACAGTGGAACTTTTAAATATCCTCTTGACAAATTCTAAAAAGTGATATTTTACTACTAACTACAGTCTAATAACTCTTTTGCATTGGAGTATCATATCTTTTATTTGAAAATATATTTGCTTTAAAACAGACTAGATGTTTTAATGTATTTTACTTCAAAAACATAAGAATTATGTTACTACATTATCAATGTAGATTTTGTAGATCATTCCTTCATAATTTTAAAATATTCAGAAACACAGGATCTTCAGGATTAATCTGTAGTCTAGATAATCAGTTTCAGAATTTAATAAAACACCACCAGTTATTAGTTGTTTCACTTTAGGCAAGTCACTTAACAACCTTACTTTATCCATCAATTAAATGGAAATTATTCTATCATTTTTATTATTCTTGAGAGTTGAACTATTAATACAGATGAGAATATGGTTTTAACAGATGGTATCACCCAACAATATTTTTTTCTGATTTACTTGTACCTTTTTATTGTAGTTAATTTTCTTAATTTCTTTATTATTTATTACTAATTCCAGTTACCACAGATAAAATTCTTTTTTTTTAAGATTTATTTATTTATGCATACAAGTGGGGTACGGGCCAGAGGCATGGGGTGGCGAGAGGGTTCACCAGAGACAGAGTGGGGAGCAGAACATGTAGATGGATGGAAATACAGTGATGGGGAGCAGTGAGCGAGGCAGGAGAGGTCTGCCGTGGCATGTGGGAATCTCCCTGGCTGGGCATCAAACTCACGTCCCCACTGTTGACAGCTCCACAGTGCAGCACTTAACCGCTGCGCCACGACTGTATATCGAATTAGCTTAATTCACACACACACACACACACACACACACACACACCTCCAAGGTAAATGCTAGCAACCTAATATTTTGTGATTTTACACTTAGATCTATATTCCCTCAAATGATTCCATGTTCATCCCTTAAGGGAACACTGAAAATTCCTTAGGAAACATGAACATTCCATACAAAGAACACACTATCATTTATTTTACTTCTGTGTAAACAGCTGATCGCTAGATAGTTGGGAGGTGAGATGGTTGCATTCTACAGTGTCATCAACTTGGATATTGTATAATAATTTATTTACTCACTGTATTAAGATGATTGGCTCTGCTGACCACCTTTTCTGAAATTGCTTTTTTTCTAGTATATTTAGAGTTATCATTTGCTCTATGTATTAGGTTTATATGGCTGTATGACAAATTACCACAAACTTAACAATTTTTTTAGCAACATTTTTTTCTTTTTTATTACTGTATTTTTAAAAATTTAATTTATATTCTTTACATTATTGTGTATTCCCCATAGGTTTTCCACCACCAGTTCACCTGTGAACCATCACCATAGTCCCTTGTGCTCTTTTCTCCCCTACTTTAGTCTCTTTTCCTCCCCCATTCCTATAGAATGTCTATTATTTTTAGTTGCCTGCTAGTTTTGCTTTTGTTTATGTTTTGTGTGTTCTTTTCTCCTTCTGATTTCTCGTTTGGCTCTCTTATATTCCTTCTATAAGTGATATCATTTAATAGTTTTCTTTTTCCTTCTGACTTATTTTTGCTGAGCATAATCCCTTCTAGCTCCATCCATGTCGCTGAGAATTGCATTAGTTTATCATTTTTGATTGCCAAATAGTACTCAATAGTATATGTAACACATCCTCTTGATCCAGTCATCAATTTTTGGGCATTTGAGTTGTTTCCATGTTTTAGCTATTGTGAATAGGGCCACAAACTTGACAGTTTAAAACACCACACATTTATTAATTTACAGTGTGTGTGGGTGATTAATTTTGTATAGTTTATTAGGGTCTTTTCTAGGCTATTGTCAAGTAGTCACTGAAGATGGGATTCTGTCTCAAGTCTTGACTGGTGAAGTTACAATTCCAGCTCACTAAGAGTATTGACAATATTCCCTTTCTTGCAACTGAAGGATTCATGGCAGCTTAATTCTTTATAATTTGCAATGGTAGAAGAGAGTCTCTAGAGCAACATGATTAGCAAAGCTAAATTTACTTAACATAACCATGAGAATGATATCCCCTCACTTTTGATATATAATACTATGCAAATGTAGAAATGACAGCCCATCAACTCTGTTATAGTCTATTGTTTAGAAGAAAGTCACAGATTCTGCCTCCAGGCAGGAAGAATCACTTAGCATCTCTACCCTACCCCCTCTGGGAAAGCCAGAGTTTCAGGCTCATTAGTATATCACATGGACTACAGTGTATATTAGAAAGTTGCTAAGAGAGTAGATGTTAAAATTTTTAATTGTAAGATAAGAAAAAATGGTAACTATGTGAGGACATGGCTAATAACTTACTTTTGTAGTCATTTTATAATTTATGCATTTATCAAACCATTATGTTATGCAAATTTAACTATTAAATGTCTTATATCAACTATATCTCAATACTGTGGTTGGAAAATATCCAACATCTTATCTCCCTTCCTCCAGGATTCAACTGAGATGGCCTTGGTGTTCTAATTTTCAAGAGGAGAGTTCACATAAAGTTGAAGATAATTGGAAAAAATCAGACAATAGGATGCTGATGAGCCCAGCTTGTATTCTATCCCAGTCTCTAAACCTAGGAACTGGACACTTGCAGCCCCTCAAGTGAAATATTTTCTCTGGTAAGTGTTTACTGACACTCCTGTTTAGTCAACTCTCCCATCCTGCAAGGATTGGAGGGTTAAAAGCTACTTTCCCAAACTTTATTTCCACGAAATCTTGAGATGTTATTTAGGTTATACCAAGAAAAAGAGTTCATGCCAGACTGGGAAGGCAAACACAGAATCCATTCATCCTCAAACTTCAGTGGAGGCTGATGTTACTTGTTACAACAGAATACAGTGTTTCAATGTATAAGAATCAGCTTTATGGAGTCTTTTTTTTTTTTCAAAGATTTATTTATTTATACATACAAGCTGAGGTACAGGCCAGAGGCGTGGGGCGGTGAGAGGGTTCACCAGAGACAGAGTGGGGAGCAGAACAGGCAGATCAGAAATACACTGCTGAGGGGAGCAGCGGGCAGCGGGCGAGGCAGGAGAGGTCTGCCGCACCTTGTGGGATTCTCTCTGGCTGGGTGTCAAACTCGCATCGGTGCTGCCCACAGCTCCACAGCCCAGCACTTAACCGCTGCGCCACCAGGGAGGCCCAGCTTTATGGATTCTTATACAGCTATGAAATTAGCAGTGGTTTCCTGCAGTGGCCTGAACTTTGAATGGTTGCTGCAGCAGTAGCTGCAAGGACATGAACTTGAAGTCTGGTGACAATGTTCTCACATCAAACTCAGATCTTCCAACAATTATCATGTAATTGACATATCCCTAGTACTTATTTATTGCATTAAAATTGTATCAGCATCTTCAGAATGTAAGTTTAGCCTATAATTCGTAAATTATTTGTCTTGCTTTGCTAGCTTCTCAGCTCTTGAATGAATATGACTGAGGTTTCTGGTATTTTCCTTGTTCAGTGGAATAAGCACTGAATCCCTTTTGAGCCTCACACCTACATGTGCAAGTTTTACATATCTTTGATTACAATTACATTAGAATACAGCATGATTTACCACTTTCACCTTTTCATGCATAGATTCATGTTGTGTGGATAATTTCCATAAATAGCTAGCAAGAATTTCATCAACATGAGGCTTAAGAAAAGAATATATTGCATGTTTTCAGTGAATTAATATTTTTAACAAAAAGCTCATTTTAAAAGGAGTCGTAAGCAATGTTATAATAATTTTCGTGTCAGACTATGACCAAAGATTTTTGTAAGACCTCAAGTTCATTCTGCATTGAAATATTTGGGAAATAAATACCTTCAGCATGAAGAGGTTTGTTAAATTAGTTTTAATAAGAAAAATCAGAAGAGAAATGATCATATAGCACTTTCAACTAAACTTAGATATATTGCGCTACATTTGAATTTGCTGAAGAAAAATTGCTTGTGCCAAGGAGATCCTGAGTCAAATGACAAGGGAAGAAAGCTGTAAGCATATAGCACCACTTATGTTATTAATCTGAATGACAGGGAGGGAGAAAAAAGATAACAATAGATGCTGACAATGCATAGCGAGAGTCATGAATTAATTTTCTCTGACAATGACACCTTTGAAAGGACACTCCTTGGCAACGAGCCATAACATTTTGCTCAGATACAAAATGCAAATAAAACAGAATCCTTTCTTAAAAAAAAAAAAAAACACAAGATCATGTTAAGGAATATTTTTCCATTAAGTTTGGTACTGTATGTGACCCTGCTGATAAAGAAACAACAATTTCCAATTCTTTATTTTCTTATTCTTTCAAATGAAAAACACTTTTTTATAATGACCTAGAAGAAAGCAAAGTAATTCCAAGAAAACCATATCTATAAAACAATGATTGAGGCAGCTTTTGTTTGTTTGTTTGTTTTTAATTTCCCTTTAAGAAATCACTCCAGGATGAAGGAAGTTCCTGTACTTTGAAAACAGAATATGTCTATGTAGATAAACATAGTAAATTTAGGAACAAATATGGCCCAACCAAAATTAAAACAATAAGGAAAATTGAACAGTCAGAAATAGGGTATGTATCTCTGCATATATAAAATGACACTAGGTGGTTTGGATTGGTTTAATCATCTTCTGGTTTTCCATATATGTAAAAAATTTGGAGCAAATATTAATCTCACTGTATCATATAAGCACAAATTTGGGATTTACTAGCCTGATTTTTGCATAGTCATGACAGCTCAGTGGTATAGTTTATTTCTGATGAGTAAAGGTCTCCTTCTACTACTCAATCTTAGAGCAATATTTTAACAAAATTATTTTTGCTATCCCAAAGCATTGTCAGCATTACACAGAGGGTGAGGTAAGATAGATCAGGCATCAAATAAAGCAAGGGATTACATCAACCTCAGAACACCACCAACTAATGAAATACATTATTGATTTAAAGTAAACTTTGCCACACACAATGACTTTAATCTTTTTGCATTTTCCTTTCTTTTGTTCTAGTGAAAAGGGAAATAGCTCTACATACACTTGCAAAACAGTAAAGAGTTTCTCTCTTCAATATTTGTCACTGGAATTCTTCTTAAATGTCTTTGTAAAATATTCCATAAAGAATTTGGACATATAAACTTATCCTGTATGAAGCCAAGATGTGGAAAGAATTATTTGGTGGGGTAAAGTGTGTGTAGGGGGTGGGGGTTGTGTTCTGATCTTGGAGAGAACAAGGGAATTGGAATACTAGTGAGATCAACAAATTGATGGAAACCTGCAGATTTGCTAACTTGAGTCTTTGCCAAGAAAATAAAATCTTCACTAACATTAAATAAACTATGAAAGTGATTGTTTTGAATGGATTCTCCAGTAGAACCAATGAAGAAATGAAATTTGCACTGTAATTGCTGAGTACAGAAACAAGAAGTGAGGGAAGAAGTCATAGAACTCAAAGAAATCATTGGAATCACAAAGCTGGCAGCATGGAATTATGGTGAGTTTAAGTTTATGTGTGTATACACATACTTATATGTATATATACATTATGTTCACATGTCATGTTTCTCTATAAAAATTGCAGTATTCATAGAAAAATAAATGATTCCTAATTTTGTATTTACCAAACCCCAAATATATATTAGAACAGAAAGAATTATAATTGACAATACACTCTTACGGAAATAGATAAAATATTCAGGTAAGATTTGGGACTAAAGAAAACTGCACTTAAAAAAAAAAAGGTTAGTTGGGGGTTGGGGGAATCTGCTGAGTAGAAAGGAACATTGAGTGCTTTTGCCAGATGCATGGCACAAAGCTGTTTCTCTCTTAGAACTCATAATTACCATGTTAAGCATCATCAGGATTTGTGGTTGGAATTTATACTAAATAAGTTGCTCCAGAAATCCCTCAAATAAGACATCCACCCTCTACCAAATTAGTGCCAGAGCAATGAGACTCTAGGGTCCTGTATAAATATAAACCAGTTTTATAGGAATATAGGAATCAAACCAGACTTCTCTGGGTTTTTACTTACGAAAATACTGCCTATGAACGCACAAAGTGTATAGTGTATCATAGGTAAGAAATAGGTGCACACATTAACACAACTAGTTTGCTCAGATTCCAGATGATGATAATGTTAATATGCTAGCTAAATATCATATGCAAATCAGAGCTAAATGTCAAAGTATTTTTAGGATAAAGAGAGTAATAGATCATCAACAAAAGGGAAATTTCACAAGGAAAATTTAACAATAGGAGAATATTTTACTATAATCACATTAATGCAGTGAAACTAACCCACACAATTTTTGACCAGGGTAGATCTTTGCCTTTTGATATATGAGACTTCAAGATTTATTTTCATTGATTTATTTCTACTTAATCAAGGTTAATAAAAAATAATTAAGAACATAAACGACAAGTACAAAGGGAACTTTCTGGAGAATGAGCTTTTCATTCATTATTTTATACTGGTTTCTAGCTCCATTAATAGTTAGCTTAAGATTAAAAAAAAAAAGTCATTCTGTATTTTCTAGCTTATTAAATCAAAATGAACACACACACACATGCCTAGCTTATTAAATCAAAATGAACACACACACACATGCTTATTTTAAATAAAAAAAAATGATTTTTTGATCATATATTTGGACACAAGTTTACTGTTTGCAATTGTCTGTCATATCTGAAAGCAACCAATTAGTTTAAAGACCATGCTGCAGGATAACATTAAGCTGAATTTCTTCAAATGCTATTCCTTTTTTTGAATGGTGAATGAAAATCATTAAGAAGTTAATTTTTTTGTGGTAAATTTTAAAAAGATGAAGTTATAGATGTTGATGTATTTTTGTAAAGATTTATTTATACATACAAAAACTGGGGTGTAGACTAGAGGTGTGGGGGGTTAGAGGAGTCACCAGAGACAGAGTGGGGAGCAGAACAGGCAGACTGACTGAAATACACTGCTGAGGGGAGTAGTGGGAGAGACAGGAGAAATCTGCTGCACCATGTGGGAATCTCCCTGGCCAGGGATTGAATTCATACTGCAGTGGCTGCCGATAGCTTCATAGTGCTGAGACTTAACCCCTTGTGCCACCAGGGAGGCCTGATATGGATCTATGTGTGGATAGTGTCACAGGTGTGTAAGTCTGGGCATCCATACTAGTAAGGAATCAGAGATATGAGTGAAGTCCAGCAGCATGTCACCCCAAAATATGTGATTTGGCAAAGGATGTTTTATTTTTAGTTAAAGTCACTTGTAAACAACAAATGCAAGCAAAACTCTAACTTTCTTCTTTTTTCTTAAAAGACGAAATTCCCATCTGAAAGATTTTTATACTCGTACCAGAAGGAAACCCTCATTCTTATCATCAAGGGTGAGAAGTTAAAACAGAGAATTCTATATGAACAGATCTTTTTCAAATAATTCCATATGCCTTTATCTCCCCCACATCATTTACTTTTTCACATTTACTTCTCTGTTCAAACTGCTATTAAAAATAGGTAGCGTCCCCCATTTCTTTGGGCCTTCATGTCTTATGAGGCATCTATGCCTTGTGAAACTTACATAATTTTGCATGTGTTTTCTGTAATCTGTTTTGTGTCTACTTAGTTCCCAGGCCCAATCAAACTCCAGAGGATAGAGGGGAAATTTTGCTTACCCTACAGAGGTATAGACAGATAGGGGCATATTGCTTCTTACTATATATATGATAATGTTATCTTGTTTCACCATAAAAATAATTGTCAAGGCAAATCTACATTTTTCATTATAAAGAACAAATGTAGCATGCATTTAATTTTCAATTAATTTTGTTAAATTCTTTACTACACAACAATATTGTTGGAATTCTGCAATGCAATGCATCATAATAAATGTGAAACTTTTCAATATAAATGTGACAATGGAGGGAAAATGATACACAGGGGAACCTATTAGAACATTAAGAGTGAAATAATCTAAGTCTTAGATTCTTTATCTATAAAATAGGGATTATTATAATCTTACCTACCTTGCAGGGTGGATTTGCAGATTAAGCAGGATTTTTGTATCCAATGTATCATCTGGCACAGATTATGTGCTCAATATGTTATTATTAATATTATAATTAATGATACTCAAAGCAAACACTGAAAGCCCTTAGTATTCAAATGCATTAAATATATATTGGTCTGACTGTTTATTTAATTCCAAATTCATCTTCTCTGGGAATTATACTTAATACACCAGAAAGTGCCTCCAGCAGCTAATTCTCAACTGTAAGGATAAACTAGAGATATAGACAATTTAACAGTAGAAATTTATGCTGCACCATCACTAACAATGTTTTATTCCTCTCCACTAATATAGAATATTAATCTAAGACACTAAGAGCCTGGGCTTATCTCACACAATGGCAGGAGTTTAGAAGAGACTTTTTATGAAGTTGTCTGAGTTCCTTAGTCTAGTTCCTGGTCGTCTAGGATTTGGTTCTTTAATCTGACCTTGGAATCTTCCAGCTGTTTCAGGTTCTTTCCATTATATTTGTTGGTGCCTTTGCTATTGTTGTTTTTGTTTTATTCAGTCCTTTCTTTTTCTTTTTCTTTTTTTAAAGATTTATTTATTTATGCATACAAACTGGGGTGTAGGCCATAGGTGTGGGGTGGTAAGAAGAATCACCAGAGACGGAGTGGGGAGCAGAACAGTCAGATGGACTGAAGTACACTTCTGAAAGGAGCAGTGAGCACAGCAGGAGAGCTCTGCTGTGCCATGTGGGAATCTCCCTGGCCTGGTATCAAACTCATGCTGCAGTGGCTCTCGACAGCTTCATAGTGCTGTGCTTAACCCGTTGCACCATCAGGGAGGCCCCAGTCATTTATTTCTTAAAGCAATATGTACTTTTATTTAAAACCAAAGGAAATTAACTAGTAGAAGTGACCTTATATTCAACAAAAAAGTATTGTATTTCATGATAATGTGATAATGTTTACTCTTGAATAACTGTGTCAAATTTAGTGAAGGAAAGAACAAGTAATTACCTCATTGGACTATGGAACACTTTTCCTCCCCGTGTACCTGACAACCATATCATTAAAAGCTGATTTTCACAGTTGCTTTTACCCAGTACATGTTTGGCTTCCAATAAATAGCCAAAGCAATGATTACACTATAATACTTGAACATTTACTTATAGAGGAAAGAGACAAATTATTTCTAAATATTTTTAAATATTATAAATATATTGCATGTTTGATTCTAGTCAATTGAGCAATGTTGTCTTGAAGAAAATAGTATATACACCTACCATTCTTAATCCACTGAAGTAACCAATTAATCTCCCGGTGTGTTTCTTCATAGCACATTTCTTTAGGAACATACAAACATGCACACAGATACTTTATTTTTCCTTAGGGTTTTGTGTTTTCTTGTCATTTTTATTCCTTGCTTGGCATATTTGTACATCTTGATGTTCCAGGTAAAGACAGGGCTTTCCTGTTAAATAATGATGGGCATTTACTTACTGTTTCCTATACTTTGTTCCTAATCTTAATAAAATATATACATTTTGGTCAAGTTATAACTTTGCATTTCAAATTAGAGATAGACAAGATTTGACTTGTCTCAGAAGATAATGTCAAAAAAATTATTCTTCTTGGTTTATAATAGGATAAACTCCTATGCAATTTAGTGGGAAGTTACCAGAATATAAAACCACAGCTAATCAGAAAAGAGCCATTCACAATTGTCAGTATTGTTTCTGCATATTCATTTTAGAGAGTACCACATTATATTGAGTAATAATATCATCAATCTGAAGTAGGATGAAGGTATGGATAATTTCATATTTTGTCTGAAATAAATGAAAGGATAAACATAGATAAGAGCCAAAGTGTCAATACAAAATTACTCTATAACTTGTGTAACTTATGGTCTGTGATGCTTAAATCTATGAATGGATGAAGCATGAAGTAAAGGAATTATCAGGATATGCACTTAGTCAATTTACATCATAAAAATTAAAGTGTGTGTGTGTGTGTGTGTGTGTGTGTGAGAGAGAGATGGCTCTAATTTACCAGTAATTTATGAAATAGGTGAGGTTCAAGAGTCTTTTTAATTTAATTTGCCAAATTTTAATAAAGCTGGAGGTCTAGTATCTAGTGTGCATTCTAAATGCAATGTTGGATCTAGATTATACAAATAACAGAACAGAATTCATCATTTTCACATTATTTCATTGTCTTCCAAAGTTCTTTTTTTCAGTCTTCTCATGTTGTGGCATTATACAATTTAAGACATTGTATATATCCTGGTTATAGAACAGATTCTGAAAAATGTGACATCTTAAAGGGCATTGATCAAATTTTAATACACTAAAAACATTCTTTAAAGCCATCTTAGTGATGATGCTTATTGGTTTTAAAAGTTTGAATATAATAAAGTGGTTCCTTGATTGTTAGATGTCCCAGTTATAATCTAGATTTAGGTTATGATTGACAGGTAAAACCAATAAAGTTAAATGAGGGCTCTTAGAATTGACTTTCTATAATTTATATTTGTTACTACTTAGCTATCATTACACTAGTATTTTTTTCTTAATTTTAATTTTAATTTCAGGGTTACTCTTTTGCTCCTCTATATGTGCACAATTCCACTCACCTTCCACCAAACCACCAGTTCTAATATCTCATCGACCTCACAGATTCAAACTCCTCCGATAACCATTACTTTTTTCACTGCGTTCAAGATTTATTTCTACTATGTTTTGCCTGGGTATGGTTTTGAGATTTGTATATTCCACAGTTAAATGAAACCATCTTGTAACTATCTTTCACATCCTGACATACGTCACTTAACATGATGACCTCAAGGTCCATCCATTTTTTATTGTAAATATTTAAGAAAACACAATAGTGTTTCCTTTCTTATTAATGCTGTTGCATAAAAGTAGATGTTACAAATATGTGATTTGATCAAATGATCCACAGTATCCCAAATATATCTAACAGCACATTCAATCCTTGAAAAAAAAATCACTTATAAATGGTTACTTTAAATATATAAGCCTGCATGTTGAACCAAGTTCACTGTTTTACTTGAATATAACTTTATATCCCTTTCATCACTGTGAAACTGACCAGCAGTAATTGAAAATTTATTTCATAATATTCTCCATATTCATGGAGTCCACAAATACTAGTAAGTTTTTGTTTTTTTCAAACCTCATTAATTTATAATCTCTTATAATCTTTTTAGTTTTGAAACCAATTATATAGACCTAATTTGTTGACATAATGTGGATCAAAGTTTGTTTCCTTGAAGCTCTTTTTAAGCTCGTCAAAGTTCATCCAAAATGCTATTATATCTAAATTCCTGTTTATAGAAGGTTGAAGTTGAAAGGTATTAATGCCATAAAATAGTCGCTGCCAATCTACCATGTTATTAATGAACAACTTAATAACTTGATCGGTCACTTTCAACTCAGAGAGAAAAAGATCAGAAAGTTCAGCCATGTCAAAGCCAGAAATTGAAGGCAGACTGATAAGGGTGTAGTCGCAAAGGGGATCATCTGGCAAAGATGTCATGTTTTCTGTTGTATTCAAGGCCCCCATTGAATCAGACATAGTAAACTTTGTTCACACCCACTTGCCCCAAAATATGGACAGCCCTGTCTGGTTATCTAGCAGGTTATCAAACTAGCACTGAATCCTGGAGTACTGTAGCTCGAATTCCCAAAATTCCAGGCAGTGGGATTCACTCCTCTGTTTTTGGAAATGTGTCACGGGGCCTCATGTTTGCACCAACCAAAACCTGACATTCCTGTTCTTGGCAAAGTCATATATTTTACAGTTTACATGCTAATGAACTTTAATGAGGTGTAAACCTTAATTGAGGTTCAGTTTTAATTTTGGAAAATGAAAGACATAATTATATATCATTAGTAAAATGCTGCTTTTAGTTCACAAACTCTAAAACCATTTTTAATTTATTTTAAGATTTATATGGGTGAAACAGTTCATGTTGAGGATTCTAAGTTTCTTGAGCTTTTCTCTTGTAATGATCTCTATCTTTCTTTCCTCAATTTATCACTTCCATAGTCACTACTTTATCATAATCAATACTATTTCATAGCCTTAAATTGCAAACTTTTCATTCCCTGATCTAGAACTTTAACAATTATTTGACTTTCTTTGAGCTCTTCACCCCCCTGATTCTGCTATTTTCACTCTCTATCAACTCCTGATGAGATATCTAAGCTTAAATTCCATGATAAGTCAGTGGTATCATGCTGTTCCACATACATCAATCTTTTCTATCATCCTACCTAAATCCAATTTTTTACTGAAGCCACGCCAACAACAGTATGCATGGACTGTGACTGAAGACACCCCTGAGATACAGGCTTGCCAAGTTAAATGAATCTTTACTGCTCCCACTGGTGTTGACATCTACTACTTCAATCTCCTGTCCTTGTAACTATCTCACTTTTTCATCAGAAATCCCCACTCTTTCTCTTATTCCTCACTGTCAAATGGCAGCCTTAAACCTTTCTTCACTGAAGGGTTTAGGATAACTTGAATTCTTGTGATTGTTTATATGAATTAGTTTCCTGCTCTTTAGTGAGAATTGGAGGATGTCTCAACCAATTAAATTACTAGTCAAGTAACATTCCCTTGTGTTGTTAGTCATTGATTCATCATAGAACTGGTGGGACTTTTTTTGCAAAATGTTTATAGTATTATCATTGAAATTTGAAACTCACTATTCTTAATTATTTTTATTTTATTTTTGCCGTTTTAGTTTTGCTTTTGGATTATTTGTAGTGCTCAATATTTTGCTACATGTTAGTGATTCAAAAATAATTAGATACTATTTCAAATTCAAGAATTTAACTTGAAGTTAATTGGTCTCTGATGTAAGTCCTTTTTAGTAGTTTTGGGAGAACTGGCTTGTAAATAAGAATGTGCCTTTATGTGTGTGTGATATCTCTATCGTTTATCTATGTGTTGTGTCTATCATCTATCTTCTACCACCAGTCTGTCTTCCTGTCTCTATGTCTATCATTTATCATTATCTCTCTATAGTCTATTTCTCTAGGTCTCAGTTCTAAAAAGGATTTGAGGCAGGTATCAATAAAACTAAAAGGAAGTTAGCAACATAAAGTATTTTGACCTTCACTGGGTGCAAAATGGTTTAGCAGGTTCCTGAAATACTGTGAAAGTTAGGATTCCTAGAGGGCTGAATGCCAGCAGCTTGTGATATTCTCAGGACCAACAGGGAATACAAATCAAAATTGTGCAAAGAATGTTTTCTTAATGCCATTTACCACAAGTTTTATAGACTATTTAGTGGTTATTTAACATGATGTGAAGCGGGAAATTATGTTTACTTTCTAACCACATTTGGTGCTATGTGAGACCATGATGCAATCCAGGTGCCATTCATTGCCACATAATTTCTAGTGCCCCTTGTGTCTGACATCTGTAACTACTTCAGTATGTCACAGTGCAGACAAAAGAAGGAGAAAAACAGAGAAAAAGTGTGGCAATCTTAATGAACAAAGTGCATAAGGACAATCTATCTTAAGTGAAATAAACATTTGCCATGATCTTAAAAAGTGAAATAGGCTTTCTCTGTCCAATACACGTGCCACTTGGCTAAATTTGCTTCTATTGTTCCCCAAAGAATCAAGTAAAGATCAACATTCATTTGTGATAACTCATGAAGGACCTTTTAAGATGATATTCTGAAGTTAAGAGGACCAATACTAACTTTAGCACTGTATTTTTTTAAGGATTTATTTATTTATGCATACAAGCTGGGGTACAGGCCAGAGGCGTGGGGCAGTGAGAGGGTTCACCAGAGACAGAGTGGGGAGCAGAACAGACAGATAGATGGAAATCCACTGCTGAGGGGAACAGAGGGCAAGGTAGGAGAGGTCTGCTGCGCCATGTGGGAATCTCCCCTGCCAAGGTCGAACTCACATCACCGCTGCCAACACCTCCACAGCGCAATGCTTAACCGCTGCGCCAACAGGGAGGCCCACTTTAGCACTTCAAATGAATATTAACTGGTTTCTAAGAAGGGAATCTCCTGTTTGTTTTTACAGTTTTATTGCTAACTCTTTTATCAGTTCAATTCCAATTCTTACTTGCCTCTTGAATTTATATATACATTTTGCTAAAGGCTTTTTTGATTTCTCTTTAGATAATGACTTACAAATCTCAATTCTGTACAGCATATTACCTTGTAAAATTCAACTCCTATTTCTTCTTGTTTCCCAAAGCATGCCCTTCAGTATTTATAAGCTTTTTATTTTGCTATTTTTAAGTGTTTGCAAGATTAATGATTTTTTTCCATAACATACCATGAACATATTCCCATTTACTGTAGTTTCCTCTCTGTAAATCTTACTATATTATATTTGATTAAGGAACATTTTTAGAAGAACTCCATTTCTCAATATGTTTCCCCACATTTATCATTAATCCCAAATAAAAATATAAATTTGAAAATTTTTTGAATGCTGCAATGTTAGAAATAAGTACATTCCTCCAATTTCAGATTTGCCATCTTGAATTTTGAATATTGCACTGCGGGTCTCATTTCATAAATATGTCTTATCTCTACATGTAAGTGGCAGGAATGGTCTTCCAATATAGAATGTAATTCCATTCCTCATCTACTGCCTTCCTGTCATATGATCCACTATTAGTTGTTAGCCATAATCAGACAATATTAGTGTAGGAAATATGATAATTTGATGAAGGTTTGCATGTTAGAATTTGGAAGAGGATGTTTCTCAAAGTCTGACTGCAGATATTCCTGTCCCTTCTTAAAAGTTGTGGGCACTCAGTGATTCAGATAAGATTCTTAATGAGTCTGTCAAGGGCATTAAAGTTTGTAATGATCAAGGACAGCTTCCCTGTGCATCAACATCTAGAACGATGGTGACCCATGTAATTGTCTACAATTGTAATTTTACTCAAATTCACTTGAATCTGATCTAGAACTTTTCTCAAGGTGTCTTCTTCTTTCCTCTCTGCATCTTTATTGTCATGGCCCTTCTCAACTTCTTTACCATTTTCAATGCATTGAAGTTGAACAAGATGGCTGTAGTGGGATAATGGTTGAGGGAGACAAAACGGTCTTTACACAGGTCTCCTTTTACCAGAAAATAACAGCTATTCATTATATTCTGCCAATGTCTATGAAAAAGTAATTTCTTAATTTGTAAAAAGGGTAAAGTGAAATATCAGAAGTAGTCTCGACACTTTTGGAAGAAGACATTAGATTACTGAGTCAGAAACATCATTGTTTTGTTGCTCTTGCTGTTTTTAACTCATTGCAAAGCAAAGTAATTGTAGAGACATCAGAGTTTGCATTGATTCCCCTCACCCTAAGTCCCATGGAGATGAGGCAATATGGACCTTCATGAATCTGTGTGTGATCTGGGTTTGATTGATAATGAAAGATTACTGAACTTGGAAAAGTTACGCTTTTACATTGTAAGTGAGACAATACCACAATTATAAGACTATGTAGACTATATGATTTGTTATACTACTTATATGAATAAGCAAATACATGCTTTCTATTGCCTCAACCATCAAGATGGGTCCTTGCAAGCAACCTGAGAGAAGGCCCAGGTGAAGAGTACATAATCAGGGCCTTGTGTGTTTGTGTGCCTCACAAATATGAATAGTGACTGGCGGAGCCCTTGATCATTTGTCTGACCAGATATAAAGCAATTCTCCCTTATATTCCATTGATCAGCATAGGGTCACATACTTGATTCTAGATCACAGATTTAGATCAATCAATACTTAGACCATGGAGGACCATGTTGCTGTTTTACAAATACTGTGGTTCATTAACCAAAAAAAATGATAAAATAGGGCCTCCCCGGTGGCGCAGAAGTTAAGTGCTGCACTGTGGAGCTGTCGGCAGCTGTGACCGAGTTTGACGCCAGGCCGGGGAGATTCCCACATGGTGCGGCAGACCTCTCCTGCCTCGCACGCTGCTCCCCTCAGCAGTGTATTTCAGTCAGTCTGCCTGTTCTGCTCCCCACTCTGTCTCTCGTGAACCCTCTCACCGTCCCACACCTCTGGCCTGTACCCCAGCTTGTATGTATATAAAAAAAAAAAGATAAAATAACTATAAATGTCTAAATTCATTCCTATAATAGGAAGGATTTAGGTTATCTTTTTCCTTTTTTTCCCACTCCATCTGGATAGTTACTAACAGAGTTAATTATATATTTTTGCTTACCAAATATGTTATAATCTAATAACTGCTGCTAAAAAATGGTGAATGAATATCACGGGATATAAGGAAGCATAGTTCTTCATTAGAAGATGTGTACTTTAAAAATTCTATGATAACCATATAAATATTCAACCATAGCTACATTGATTAAATCCCTAGTGCTGTGAAACTTACATAATTCAAGCTGAATTTATACAAACCTAAATAAATATTTAATATTTATTGCCATTTAAATTTTATTATAGCAACATAAAAGGATATTTTATAAAAGAGGAATATATATTTGTATGCTCACTTCTCTAGCACAAGTTTGCTATTTTCTAGATTATATTTTTCTATTCATATAGTCAAGTAATTTTACTCAGTATGTAGTCATATTGTTTCATTATAGTTATCTGTTATTCAAAGTATTTTAATGTCATTTAATAGTTACATTAATAAATAATCAGGTGAATATGCTACTTTTTATTCTTATTTGAGATGAAGATTGACTAAATTCAGTTAATTTTCAGCTTTTCGAGCTCTTGTAATAAAGCACTCTGTGAAGTAAAGTTTGCTTATTAATTACATAATGTTACAGCATGTTTTCTGTGAAACAACTTGCTGAACTAATGCCTAGCTTATTAATTTTGATGTTTTTTTTGCATTTCAAATGATTTTAATTACCAGTGATATTTTTGTGTAAATAATGTATTGAACAAAAAGCTTGGACTAATAATGATTAATAACATTAGCACTAATTTTTCTGTGTACAGTTAGAAGAGTTTCCTTTAAATTTTTTAAAGTTTATTTCTGGATAAAGTTTCTTTTTTTTCCCCTTACATAGTTGTAGTTGTTAAATTTTGGACATTTTATTTCTCCCCTAGGTATAGTCCCTATAGTTCTTCCATCACCACCATAGCACCTGAGATCTATCACTGTAGTCTCTTGTGCTCTTCCTTCCCCTGTCTTAATTCTTTCCTCTACCCCTCCCCTCCTGAATGCCTCAGATCTATGGCCAACTTACAAGCTTTGCCTTTTTCCTGACCTTTTGTTTTGCTTCTTCTATTCCATTTATAAGTGAAACCACCCACTATTTATCTTTCTCCTTCTAACTTACTTCACTGAGCAAAATCCCTTCCAGCTCCATCTACCTTGCCCCAAATAGCATGAGTTTGTCTTGTTGGATAGCTGAGTAGTAAGTTTTTTATATACATGATTTTCTTTTTTTTTTTTTTAAAGATTTATTTATTTATACATACAAGTTGGGGTACAGATCAGAGGCGTGGGGCGGCGAGAGGGTTCACCAGAGACAGAGCGGGGAGCAGAACAGGCAGATCAGAAATACACTGCTGAGGGGAGCAGTGGGTGAGGCAGGAGAGGTCTGCCGCACCATGTGGGATTCTCCCCGGCCGGGCGTCGAACTCACATCGCCGCTGCCGACAGCTCCATAGCGCAGCGCTCAACCGCTGCGCCACCAGGGAGGCCCCTACATGATTTTCTTTATGAGACACACTATTACGGATTCAACTTTTCTATAAGGGCCTATTAATTAGCATCTCATATCACTGAGGTAATAATCACTACACATAATACAATTTTTTGTACTTAGAATTTTGTTGTTGCTGGTGGTGCATTTTTCTTTTTATATAATTTTATTAAGCTAATATTGGTTTACAATACTGTATATAATTCAGAAATATAGGATCCCACCTCCTCAACTGGGTATGTTACCACATCTATCACGTGGGCACCCAAATTATTTTTTAAAAATTAGATCATATATGTAGTAATCTTCTAGTATGCATACAAGGGGGATTGTGGTGCTGAAAACTGCAATGAATATATATGCTAAAGTGAACAGTTTTTCATTCACTCTGAAAGCATTTTTTAAGAATGATTCTGCCTCATTATAAATTCAATTTCATGCAAGTCACTGTGATATTGATTTAGTGTTCAATCCCACCTCACAATTTGCAATTATAAATTAACTTTCATGTCTTATGTATTGTAACCTGAGACATTAACCACTAAGGTTTACAGACACAAGTTCCTGCAGTATGATGGTTTGCTCACAATTTGACAGTCATTTATATGCTAATATTTATTCTTAATAACACAAGACTGCTGAGATTTTGGCAATTTCTCTTTATATGTATCTCCTGTAATGGTTTCTCAAATGAGGACTATAGAGAAATTATAAATAACCCTAAACCACTGGACAAATGAAGCATGACCCATCTGTTACATGGAGACATGCAACTTTGGCTCTTGTTCATGTAGTGACATATCTGTCACTCTTGAGCCTTAAATTTGTTTTTACTCTTCCCCAAAATGAACGTTTCTATTATTCTGAACAGTGATGCATATTCATGACATGACAATTTATTAAATGAAGACATTTGCTAAACAAAATGCATTTTTAGTTCACTGACATTAAACAATCATAGGACTAATGAAGTTATCATAGTGACTTCAACAATGGTGAATATTTAATATATTAGCAATATATTCCAATTAGCAGTGAATTATATTTCAAATGAGGTATTGAAAGCCCTATTATTGATTAGTTTTCACAAAGGGATATTATAATGAAAATGCTAATAGTCACAAAAAGGGAACACACATTACGTGGTTCCATTTAATTAAGGTATCTAAAATAGTCAAACACAGAGAAGCAGAGAGTAGAATGGTGATTAATAGGAACTTGGGTGTGGGCCAAATCAGAAGTTTCTGCTCAACTGATGTGTAGTTTCAATTATGTAATGATTAAGTACTGAAGACAGTGTTGTACAATATTGTCCATATAGACAACAATATTGTACATTTAAGAGGGTAGAGCTCATGTGAAGTATTCTTACCACAAAGAAAAAATAATAAAGCAAGTATGAAATTTTTAAAAAGTGAATGTAGTTAAAAGGGCACAAAATGGAATAGAAAAGAACACAAGGGACCATGGAGATGGATCACGGGTGAATTGGTGGTGGGCTACCCAAGGGGAATACAAAATGTAAAAGACATAAATAACAATAAAAATATATATTTATTAAAAAAAAAGAATATATTTGGTCCTTAAGTGATCTACAGAGAGCTCTTCTGAATTCCAGAATTATGATACCCTGTTGGGCATCAAGGCTCTTTCCCCAGTTCCTAGGAGCTCAGTCAAGCTGTGAGCTCAGTCAAGATGACCTCAAGAAACTACCCTTGGGCCTCCCTGGTGGCGCAGTGGTTAAGCACTGTGCTTTAGAGTTGTCGGCAGCGGCAATGCGCGTTCAATGCCCGGCCAGGGAGATTCCCACATGGTGCGGCAGACCTCTCCTGCCTCGCCCACTACTCCCCTCAGCAGTGTCCTTCAGTAGATATGCCTGTTCTGCTCCCCACTCTGTCTCTAGGGAACCCTCATGCCTCTGGCCTGTACTCTGGCTTGTATGTATAACTAAATAAATCTTTAAAAAAAAAAAAAAAAACTGCCCTTGGCCGAAGAGGATCTCCTAATCCACACTTGCCCTACTCCTGGGACAATCCATATGCAATTGCCTGTGTTGTCTGATGTGGGACAATTCTGAAGACCACCTCAGCTCCAGAACTCATGTGAGAATCATTACCTGGCACCTCTGTTCTTAACTGCCTTGTTCACATCTTCCTTCTGAGCAATGCTACATCTTTCTCCAATAGACTGCCTGTGTGCAAATCTCCTCTCGCAGTCTATTGTTTGGGAGCCAACCTAAGACAATTAACTTTGTATAAGAGTAGATTTGTTAGATGATTCAGTTAGTTTTAATTCAGATAATCCATGTTTTCAAGAAGTTTTGTTTTGTGGTTAATTGCTACTGTAGCATTTTCCTCTGCAAAATCCTTTTATGTAGAAAGACATCAGAGATTTTATCCTTTCAGGAATGATACAAATTCTATGTCAATTGTTCTGTGTTTCTCCTTACATAATTAATGGATAACTTGCCCTTGGGGATTTAGTACACTTCATCTCAATTTCTGTTCAACTGTTCAGTTCAAATACTAATTGTACTTCCAAATGATAAATGAAATTGGTTGCTTGAGAGTGAAGATTACTGTCGTTATTATTACTTTTCCCTGACCAGAAATAGACTGGGTGATATACCCTTGACTTTCAGTTAATTAATAATCACTTTCCCAGGTGTTCATATTATGGTATACTATGAATATAGGGCAAGAGATGCTATCAGTTTGTAATCCTAATGACAAGTAAAAGAAGCTATGAGATATGGAGTATTCTGATTTCATATATAATGGAGAGGAAATTATTAAAAAGACATCAAGTACTATAAATGCATATGTTTATTATATAATATATAATTTATATATGACAAAATATATGGTGGTTTTCTATTCTTAACTCAACAAAAGGGTTCCATAAATTCATTTTTTTCTGCAAATTAAATATTGAAAATATTTTACCCTTTGTAAATCGTATAATCTAAAATATTCAAGTCTCCCTTTGTAGCAAGAAAGCAATCTAGATAAAAGGTAAACAAAGGACCAGGACTGTGTTTTAATAAAACTTTATTAACAAAAATAAGCAGCAAGTTGGATTGATCCCAAGTCCTAGTTTATTGACCCTTGCCTAGCTCAATCTCTAAATTTATTCTATTTTCTTTGTATTCTCAGTCTCTCCTAATGCCTCCCGTTTTTAATAATGCTATTAGATCTGTGTTGTCTGAATATGAATCAGTTATACAATCATCCGTCACCATTACATCTATCTTTTGTCTGAATTTTAAAAATATATAGTTAGTTTTTAGTCCTTTTAAGAAAGATTCTTCTATCACATTTTGGTTCCCTCAGATTCTGCATGTTCATCAAGGTTTTTCTGTGCCCTTTATATTTGAAGGTCTAGATGATTACACATAATATCCCTGGTTCATATTTTCTTTCACATTTACCCTATTTTTTTCTAGCACAACATGTTCCTATCAACATGCTTGACACTAATCTCATTTATCGTTCCTTAAAAGTGACCTGATCCTTTTGCCTTGGTGCCAAATAATTTATATTTTTTCCCTTTTCTTCATAGTCCAGTAGTTTTACCAGATTTGACTGAATATTAATCATTTTGTGTCACTTTCCTCAGTTAAAACAGTGTGCCTTTTTAAAAAGTGGGCATACATTTACTTTAATGTTTTTTGGATTATAATGTGCCCATAGCTACTTCCATAGCTTTGATTGTCTTTGTTGTGCATTGCTGTCATCTGTACAATAGGTCTTCTTTAGTTGTCTTTTATATATAAAACCTTCCTCAAAAATGTTTACATATTTTTAAGATACTTTTAAAAACTCATAATAGTATAATATTACACAGTATTCCTGCTCGCACTACTCTAACAAAATGCCACCCACTGGGGAGCTTATATAGCAAATTATTTTCTCACAGATCTGGAAGCTGGAAGTCCAAGATCAAGATACTGGTGATGTTGGTTTTTCGTGAACCTCTCTTCTTCCCTTGCAGAGAGTGTTCCTGTTCACTCCTGTTATCTTCTCTTCTTCATTAAGGACACTGGACCTATTCAATTAGAGCCTCCACCTTGTCACTTCATTTGACCTGAATTATCCCTTTAAATGTCCTATCTCTGCAGTCACACTGGAGGTGGGGGTATTCAACATAAAAATGTTGGGGGTGGTAAAATTCAGTCCATAACAAATATTTTTGAAGGTTTGTTTATCCTTGGGTTCCTTCTAGTTTAGTCTTGATTTTTGAAATATTTTCCTAGTGTAACTGACTTGATTCTTGAGCAAATAGGTAGGATTTTCACTTTTTCCTGTTGACCAGGTATTTTATTTTGGAGCATTACTAATTCTGATTTTTTAAATTGTATCATTTTTTCTGATATTATTTAACTCGTTTTTCAGTTTGTCTGTAGTTGGTTGCCCTTTTGAGATTTCATTATCATGTTTTGTTCCTTTGGGTTTCCCTCCACTGTGGAATTAATTATCTCTATTTTTTTTCATATTACAGAGAGGTCTGTGGGTCCAGACAACCTTGTAGATGATCCAAATATCTCATGGCCTTCTTTTAATCACATTTCCCAGCTTCACAGAAGAGCAACTGAGGCCTCCGGTTTGTGTGACCGACTTTCAATGAATGAACTAGTTGGTGAATATTAGGTTACCTGGTTTGGGGTACCAAGAAGCCTCTATTCAGTCCCTGGTCTAGGTATGTTCATTGAATTTTTATATAGTCCTCTTGCTTTTGGTGGTGTGGTCTCACTTGTATTGGTTATGATGTTTTCTGTCACTTAGTAGTTTTGGTCAAGATTTTTCTTTATTCATCTAGTTCTTCTTTTGCCCCTGAAGAGATTAGGGCAGATTCAAAATGTCCCACAATGCAAAATGTACTACAAGGGATGATAAAGAACAGTGGCAGAGAATAAGAAAGAGACACCATGCTGTCCACTGGCTATTAGCTCTTTGGTTTTAATAGTTATGAGTTACTGTATGATTATTCAAGATGGCCTGTATGTTCCCTGAAGATTGACTAAACTAATGGTAGGTTTCTTCCTGACTATAAACCTCTAACTTCCTTTTTCCAGGAACATTTACTTTAGAAACTTTGGAACTCTTTCCCAGCTCCTTTGATATATAAATATTCTCCCAGGTTTTTCTCTCTTTTATAACCTAAGACTCTCTCAAAGATTCAGGAGTCATCATCAAAATCATTAAAAAAGAAAAAAAGGGGGCCTTGTATCCTAATCTCTCTGAGAATAGAACCTAATTTTGAGAAGAGGGAGGTAGCAAATGCAATCACATTAATCAATTCTAAAATCCTAAAGTAGTTTCCCGCCTTCTCACTGTAGCACTTAAAACTCTCTCATCTTTTATTTCCGCAGAATTGAGTTCAATCTGTTTCTCTCATGTAAGTCTCCACTCCCTGTTATCACCTGGAATAAAATCTCTCTTGCCTGGTCCACTCTCTCTGAAATTTTTTGTGACACAATTGGGCCATAATTTACTCAATTTATTAGAGGAGAGGTCCATTTTTGTTTGTTAAATACTAGTTTGTTTTGCTTTCCTATTATTATAAAAATAGTTTCAAAAATATATTCTTCTAAGAAATTATTTTCTGAGATGAAATTGAACTTTGTGATATGAGTGTATGTTTTACAAATTGTAATAGATATTAGAAAATTTTTTTTTCTAATATTTTCAAAAACTCCCATTTAAAGTGCTTCAGTATGATCATCTCAAATATTATTAAAATATCTTACTATTTCATTTTCACTTGAATAAGCAATATTTGACCATACATGTTGATACTGTTTGGGCAAAGACGCAAATCCCTGTATGCCTGTGGGTTCTTCTTGGCTGGTAGAGCCATCAAATTAGTATCAGACAGATTAGTAGGACAAAATAACAAATTTAATGATACACACATACAAAATATAAAGATTCTATGTAAGTGTATATTCTAAAGGGGAAAATTAGATGATATATATAATTACACATATACACACACACACACACTCACTCCTTAAGTAAGGAATAGAGATGGGACCTAATGTTTCAAGGAGAGAAGAGGAGAACGTGATGAGGAGAAGGGGCTCATGATAAAGACTAGATGTTCTTTAATTACGTATTTTCCCACATAGATAATTTCCTCTGATTATGAGGTCATTTCTGGAGATAATTCTGGATAATACCCCCAATTTTCATTCTTCTAGCTAGTTAAGGAAGTGATAACAAATTTCTCATGAGCCTGCAGGACTTCAATTAAATTTAGTTGAAATAATGAACATACCACACGTCCTGTGAAGACATGTTCTGAAAATCTTAGGGACAACATTTTGTCATTTTGAAAAAAAAAATTGTGGTGCTTGATGTATCAGCCTATTTTGGTTTTATTTTTATTCCACTCCACTTTTAAACTATATTATGTTAAAATCATCATTTGTTAGAATCATAACTTCTTTTTTAAGAAGGACTTAAATTTTCACTATTGTATTGCCTCAGAAAGGAGTGATACTTTGTAAATATCTTAGGATGAATAGGGACTTAGGACTTTGTGCTCTTCATTTCTAAAAATGGAATTTTCAGAAATATTAATTAACATCAATAGCAAAATGATGGCAACTACCTATATGTACAGGGCTACATGAATTGAGAATGTATTTCAAATAAGTTTGCTACATTTATTAAATCAAGTGGGAGGGAAAAAAAACCCAGCATCATTATTTAATTCAGAACTCTTTAGCTTAATATAGCTTTTTTTTAAGGTGTTGTTCAAAATAAGACGTGTGGCATATCAATTGCTCAGTACCTGCTGTTACTTGTGATTAAGAGACAGACACTGTTCAAAGGAAATTGTCTTGTAATTACTACAAAGAGCAGGCAATCAACACAAGTATTGTCTTTTTATATTTTAGAGAGGGAGAGAACTAAATTAAACCCAAACCTTTATTTGAACATCACAACTCATTTAACTTAAAACTGTTTTCACAAAATATCTGCCACCCATGGTGATGTCTTCCAGTGATGTCAGTTAGATATGAGTCTCTAACCTGACCTTTTAAAATCTTACATCACTTCGAAAAGTAATCAGAAGAAAATGCGTGATTTTTAAGATCTTATTATAGACCTCTGGATGAATGTTTTTTTAATAATTTGTGTATTAGTAGACATAATCATCTTCAGTACTCAGGCGTTAATCTTGGCTTTGTTTTCCTATATTTCCTTATTTCCATCTATGTACTGGTCTGTAAGAGGTGGCGGAAATCACCCTCAGAACCCAAATGTAATTTTTTTTTTTTCTGAAAATGAAGGAAAAGCATTCTGAGAATTATTTATATGCTAAAAGGAAAAAACTTTGGAGAAAACCAATCTTGGATTTTTTTTTTTTTAGTTGTTTAAACTGGCGATTCCTAAAACATAATAATAATGTGTCATTCACTTTTTTGTGTCAGTATAATCAACAGAAATTGTGGATTCTAGCAACAATTATAAAAGAGATTGCATTTTACATTCAGAGAGGTGGACAAGTTAGGCTTAATGTAAGCATTCAGTAATAGTTAACGATTATTTCTGTTACTTTAAGCTCTGGGGCTACACTTACAAAGAGAGAGACTTCTTCATCGCAAGGACGCAGCAATGAGAAGCAGCAAAGCAGGTTAGTAACCACACAGCACCATGGTAACTGTCATAATGAAAAAATAGGGGAAAGTCCTTCATTGCATAGGTTAATTACGAAAGAGTCTCTCTAGGAGAATCAAGACAGGCATCACTGTAGAAGTTCAACCTTAGTGTGGAAATATTGAAAAGAATTAGTAGGATCTCACAAGATTCACTCTATGATCCTTAAATTGCTACTATATTTAGGAGTAAAAAAATGAAGTCTGATATTATGTATTTAGAAATCAAAATGTGTATGTAACAACTTTTAAATTTGCGTTGCTTTTGTAAATTTAATGACTGGGTACCAAAATATGCCATATTGCTTATATTTATTTTAAAATATTGCCTTATTTGCTATCTGTTACAGTTTCCAGTTTCCAGAGTGCTAAAATCTAAAAATTGACATGCTCAAGCTAACAAAAAATAAGGGAAGAAAAGGGCTTTTTTTTTTTTTTTTTACCCTTTTAGTTTCTGTAGTTAGGTCTGAAAATTTAAGTGACAAAGACTGATTAGTAGGAAAGAAGCATACAGTAGGAAAGAGTGCATTGAATTAGTTTTTCATAACATAAAAGTCCTGTAAGATAAAACAGCCCCCAAAGCAATTATACCTGCGTATTTTGATATTGGATTGAATGGAGAGTGGGAAGTTGTGAAGGAACATGCTAGGTGAAGGAGTTTGAGGTCTATGTAGTAAACTGTCGTGATCACCCTGACAACCAAAATGAACTGCAAGGCCTGTTGGGATTCTTCTGATACCCTTTGTCCTGTATATAGGGAGGACTCCTTTTCCATAAGGGTTTTATGACCTGCAGAGAAGCTGCAATAATGTCCTTCTTCTGCTGTTCAATTAAACTCCTTTAGTTTAAAATATCCAGTCTGCCAAGTTGCTGTGTTTTGTGATTTCCAGGACCTCATTAATGTGTGTGCATGCACACACACATACACACTACATGTCACACACTCATGTACAACATTCTTGTCAATTTTGCTGAGTGATAGGCTCTTTTCATTGTCAACTGGATTATCAGAGTTACTGACAAAGCAAGCTGACCCTGAAGTTTTCTGTTCTCTGTGGAGAGTTATGTGTCTGTTTTTAAGGATGTGTATCTGTGTGTGTTTGGTTTCTCAATTTCTTCTATTGTTGTTTTTTGATCAGCAGACATTTTATTCTAAAGTTGAGCACATATTTAGTTTTCTATGGCAAATGACAGTAAAATTTCCTATTATCACCTAGTAAAGTGAGATTCAGACTTTACACCTGCACTGGGCATCATCAAAACATTTCAAAAGTCAAACAGTTATAAAACTTTGGAATCCTTAAGCACAGTAAAATATTACACATTTGGCATTACTAAGAGGTTGAGAATTTCTCGATAGTAAGTTTTCTTGCTAGCAGTTACCACTCTGATATTATTTACACATAAAAACACACACTAATTTTTAATAATCTTGATGAAAACTGTGTAAGGGATTGCACAGCGATTCCTGTGTCCCTAAGTAAGATAGCTGTTTGCTGCTATGACTTGAGATGTTGTACAATTACTTGTGGTGTCTTGAGAGTTCATTATCATGTCTAGACTCTTAATAGACCTGCATTAAATATTCTCTGTAAAACTTAGTTACAGAATACTATTTGTTTTTTCTAAAATTAATGTGCCCACTTTATCTTCTTTTTTTTTTTAATTAAAAAAATTTAAAAAATTCTTGCTGCTACGTTCTATAGTACCTTATATGGTGTCCATATATAGCCATTCTATGTTTTTTTGTTGATTTTTTAAACTTTGTTTCCTAACACTCAATGTCTTTTTTAGTGAAGTAACATTGGTTTACACTGCTGTTTGTATTTTGAAAGGATAGGATCTGCCCTCCCTACCCTTGGGTGCTATCACCATAGTGTCCCAACACCAAAGCACCCTAGTTCACCACCATAGTAGATTTGTTCCCTCCCCACTTTGTGCTTGTACTTTCTTTCTTGTTTTTTTTTTAAGATTTATTTATTTATGCATACAAGCTGGGGTGTAGGCTAGGGTGTGGGGGGGAGGAAGGATGAGATGATTCACCAGAGACAGATTGGGGAGCAGAATAGGCATACTGACTGAAATACACTGCTGAGGGGAGCAGTGGGTGAGACAGGAGAGGTCTGCTGGGCCATATGGGAATCTCCCTGGCTGGGTATTGAACTTGTGCTGCAGTGGCTCTAGATAGCTTCATAGTGCTGCGACTTAACCCGTCGCGCCACCAGGGAGGCCCCTGTGCTTGTACTTTCTTTTACTTGATCTTCATGAATAAAAATTGGTCTTTGATGTATGGAACACATCCACAGATCTGAAAGGCGGATTTATTATGTTTTTTTCTTATTGGCAGATCAATATACATTATTTAAAACTAATTAAGGCAAAAGTTAGGGGTAATTCATATTACAATAAAATCAACCTATTTAGTATCACGCATCTATATGTATGAACTAAGTATCAAACTTTATGGTGAAAATTGTAAGAGGTAAGAATAAGAAATGTTAAGAAGTTACTTGTTCTTCGAGACATTTTACATGGTAAGCATTTATATTGTGATATATCTTTCCCCAAAATTCAAAGCAAAGAAACTTTGACCATAGTTATTCTTATAATGTTAATAGTGTTGTATTCCAGCATTTCACTCATTCATGTGTAAGTGATCTCTAAAAGTGCTTAAAATAATTGAAAACAGATGAATATCTGTGCATAAAATAAGAATTCCCTGTTCACATTTTTCGCTTTTAGAAAATCTTTTAAGGTGGGGTAGGACTACAAAAGTATTCTTCATTCCAGCATGAATATCATGCATTTAAAATAAGCAGATCTGAATTAATGAGGTCATAAGGTCTAAGTGAAATATGAAGTTTTTCTGTGACTTTAAAACTAAATATAAAAAAAAAGGTAGGCCCCTTTTTCTCTTATCATGCATTTTCTGACATAGTCACATAAAATAGCATCTGGATGATTTTTCAATAGGCCTTACTTTTAGAGCAATTTTAGACTTATAGAAAAATTGAACAAAGGGCACAAAGATTTCCCATATATTCCCTGTTCCCCACTCTCCCACACCTAAGTGTGGTCTATCAACGTCCAAGACTGGAGAACATTTATTAAAATTCACTAATCTACTAATAGGTAAATAGTAATAATTGAACCATAATTATCACCCAAATTCCACAGTCTATATTGAGTTCACTCTTAGTACTGTACTTTCTACAGGTTTTTACAAAATAATGACATTTATCGATTATTATATCATCACACAAAATAGTTTAGCTGTCTTAAAAATCCTTTGCTGCTCCATTTTCCCTTCTCCTTAATCCTTTCAATCAATGTTCTTTATAAATTGGAATCCTACAGTGTGCAGTCTTTTCAGATTGATTTTCTTTACTTAGTAATATTCTAAAGTGTCTTTCTGTCTTTGCATGGCATTTATTTTTAGCACTGAATGTTGTTCCATTACCTGTATGTATCACAGTTTATTCATTCACCTACTAAATGACATATAACTTTAAATGTCATTTAACTTTTAAACTTTGGCGATTATAAATAAAATTATTATAAACATCCCTGTGCAGATTTTCCTGTGAACATAAATTTTCAACTAATTTGGGTAAAAGGAACACTATTCCTAGATTGTATGGTAAGCATGTATTTCATTTTCTAAGAAGCTGGCAACTGTCTTCCAATGTGGTGATACCATTTTACATTCCCACCAGCAAAGAATGATCGGTCCTGTTGTTCCACATATTGTCAGCATTTGTCGCTGTCAATATTTTGGAATTGAGCCATTCTTATAAGTATGTAATGATCTCTGGTTGTTGTTTTAATTTGCATTTCCTGATATCATGATATGGAACATCTTTTCATGTACTATCTGCCACCTGTAAATCTTTGTCTTGATGAATTTCTTGTTTCTATTCAGGTCTTCTGCCCACTTTTTAGTTGAGTTGTTCATTTTCTTATGTTGAGTTTTAAGATTTCTGTATTTGGATGATATTATACTTTATCAGATATGCTTTTTGCAAATAGCTTCTCACAGTCTATCAGCCCTTCTTTGTTACCAGGAACAAAACTCCATAAACTAATGTTCTAACTCTCTAGAAAACCAGCTCTACCTGTGGGTATTACATATGTTTTATTTCATAGAAGCTAAGTGCTTAAGCTTTTTAAATGTCCCTGAAATCTGTGTGCTTTCTCAGATCCAACAAAATCTGTTTAATTATGTTTTACAAGTTCTGTTGTCAAATTTCTTTTATATAAAAGTCTATGAAAGTTTTAGGGGCTCTAATAATTTCCGAATTTAGCATTGCATTCGTAGAAATCTTTCTCTACAGGATGAATTGGAATTGTCATTGCATTAAAGAACTTAAGAGACCAGATCTTGAATGACTTGAATGTATTATGTTAAGCCAAGTAATCTACATTCCATTTCCAAACACATGCTGATAAAATGTCCTGAAGTGCATTACTGTAGGTAGCTAAAAAAGTGCCCCCAAGGCTATCACTCATTTGACCACTTCCTCCCCAGCTATGATGGCCAGCACTTGAAATGATTCAAGTCAATTTTTCTTAGCCAAGATGACAAATCTCTTCAGCAAGGTATCCAGGAAGCTGATAGCAATAGTGAAGACAGCATGACAAAAGTAACATTTATCATCATTGCATTACACTAAAATTCTCTATGCTTTCCTTAATTAATGTCCTCCACTTTCAGTTTAATAAACTTAAAAATAAAAAGGAGGATAATCTTACTTTAAACAAATGAAATTTAATTTTTCTAATCTAATGACAAGAAAATTTAATACTCATAGCTTTCATTTATTTATGAATAAAATCTGTAGACAGTGGGTTCTGACAGTAAATGCACAACAAATACATAATAAATTCACACAATTAATGCACACCACTGCCATGGAAGTAGGGAGGCAGGGAACAAAGGGAAAAATGAAAATATTTAATATTTTAAAAAGGAATGAATATCAAGCAGAAAGCATGAAAGGAGGATAGGGAGTGTGTGTGTTGGGTTGGGGTGCTCTAATCTAAAGTGAGTGACATAGGCAACACTGAGTCAGTGACTTTGGAGTGCAGACCTTGTGGTGTATATTTGTTTAGTGCCAAAGAAGAAGTGTTTGTGAAAGTCCTATTGTGTATTGCTTGGGATGGTCAAGGCCCAGTAAGGAATTCAGGATGATTGGAAAAGAGTGAACAAGGAAATTATTCGGGTGAGTGGAAGTAGCATTTTGATTTTCTGCATGTCTTTTTGTAATGATTTAATTTAATTATTTGAGCACAATCTTTCAGCACAGCATTTCAGCACAATAGGTGTTAACATACCATTTCCCACAAGTGAGTACAGAATCAGAAATTTGTATGATTTATCTCATATCTGATAATTAGTAAATTATGCCATTCCCTCTGAGATCTTTGGATTATAAATTCATCACAAATTCTGTTACAGCACAAATGTCGTTTGTCTGTCTAGCTAAATGGGCATTATTATCCTAAACAGGAAGGGACATTTACACAGACACAAGTGGGTAGAAAGAGCTGCCTGTGAGAGGGACAGGTTTGTGAAAAGACACTTGCATAGGTACAAGTGGGCAGTCTGACAAGAACTGCCATAGGTGCCATTTTGTAACTAAAGAAATAGCTTGTATCTAGAATGGAAACTCTGACCACAGAGGATCCTTAGCAGACTCAAAACAGCAAGCAGACTATGCCTTGCCAGTGAAATCAGTATTTCAGCCGCTTAGATGAACCTAAGCATCTTCCTTCCAGTGTCGCTTCCTCATGCCACTTTTCTGCTTGACATGTAAGGCAGGGAACGAGAGTCAAATATACTTGAGGACACAGTATGTTCCTAATGTTACCACTTTAAAAATGGATATAATGCCTGTAACATTGTAAAAGTTCATTCTCTAAGGGGAGTAAGTCTCAGCAGGCACAATTACAAAATGAATCACCAGAATTTGCAGTTTAAGAGCAGCAAGACAAGGGACTAGCCGGGTTCTGGAGACATCTCTGGAGACTGAGTTGCGTTTTCCTTGGGGTAACTGCAGTTCAGAGCTGCGCTCTTGACTGATTCCACAGGGAACAAACACAGAAATCATGCGAAAGGATAGGAAATCCTGAGAGACACTCCCAGCAGGAGTGATGTGGCATCACTGGCAGAAAAACACTTGCCCCTTGGACCCCCAGGGGCATCACTCGGGCACACATCTGCCAGAGAGAACACTTGTCTCCTAGCCTGGCACAGAGCAGGTGCTGAAGCACATGAGGCTGCTCTGGGTTAGCACCAGAGGTTCTGAGGAAATCCTACCCCTCCCTCATCTGGGTTTGGAAGGCTCTGGACAGTCACCCACTTGGCTGACTAACCTCTCATGAAGTCTGACTGTGGCCCAAGTCCACAGCCCCAGCTAGTCTACACATATCAGAGACTGGGCGAAAGTTTTGCCTGAAAACCTGTGGGGAGCAAAACTAGGCTGTGGAAGGGTGGATTGCAGTTTGGGCCTTCTGGGAGAATGGTGTTAGGCAGCACACTTGACCTGGTGGTAGTTACAGGTCCCTCCCTCAGCTAAAGCAGCTGCAGCCCCATTGCCCTCTGCAGCAATATCCACCTTGCACGACCACCTCCAGACTGCAGCCTTTAGGCTACTGCTTGAGTCTCCACTCCCAGCTGACTCTTGAGCTCTAGTGCTCTGGATTGGTCGAGAGTCTTCGATCAAGACCACAGAAAGTACAGCATCCAAGGTCAGCACCCTGCAACTCTCAATTCTAACGAGACTGTTAGAGCAGGGCTGGGAAGGAAGGCTGTCTAGCCTAATCCATAAAAGTAACTAGTGCTGTCCTTTAGTGCAATGAAATCATAGATTTCCCTTCTACAATTTATTTGAATCTTTAGCAAATATCATTCTACAATTTAATATTGAACTCCGTAATGTCTTAGATTCTAGAGAATTAAATAATCCTTTGGATGGCTTACTAAACAATTCGTTATTAGAAGGAAATGCTTTCATCTTCCTTGCTTTATTTACACATTTTAAGGAAGAACAATGCATTTTAATGTGGTAAAGATACCATATATCTTTGTCTTAAATTGGATTGCTAAAGATAAGTACTTTTTTTTTTCTTTTTTAATTGGCATGACCTTCGCCCAGTCTAGCTTAATTCCTTCCTTTTTAATATGTGTGCTTTCTCCCTCTGTGTCTTTTGTTTTCCCTCACAGGGACTATTGAAATGTTCTTTCCATTTTTTCTAAGCCCTTTTTCAAGTTTGGTAAAAAAAACAAGTTTGCAAACTTTTTCTGAAAACTCTACATGACAACACAGTCATTTTTGACACCAAGTGATTTCTGCCCTCCTGCATAGCCCTGAATTGTGCAACACCATCCAATAAATCCTCAGGACTTATGGGGAAGGGAGATAGGAGGGAAACCCTCAAAATATTTCGTAGTGACACAAACACACTAAGAGAGTTTAATAAAAACAATAACTCAGTTTCACAAATGTTAGATTATTAAGACCTAGATAAATACTAAAATGACATTTTATACTGAAAAAGCCATGAGTTTGCTTATGGACAGTACAGTAGCAGGGTGTGAGGTGGTGGATGGAGTTTTATGAAATAGGATGTGTTGAGTTGTGTTGATGTGGGATGTGTGTGTGTGTGCTGCATTTTATATATTCCTGCATACCTTGATTTAACTAGGTACGGCTTGCACCTAATGTTCCTCATGGACAAAATTGCACATAAGGAAAGGTGAAGTTCACTATTATGCTTAATGTATTCTTTAATATGTCTATCATTTTAGATCAAGTTCATGTTTTCAAAACAAGTAGTATAGCTGAACAGACAGTAGTGTATCCTCATGTTTCAAACACAATTTTAGACTTAATATTTCTTAAAAATATTTCTCCGAGTGGACTGTATATTCTTAGGGAATATGTATTCATAATTGTGTCTAGTATGGCCTTTAGACTTGTAAGTAACTTGTGTGCTATACAAGTGCTACAACTCATGAGTCTTAGTGGTAGTAGTATCATCCTTGCTTTATAGTTCAAGTAGTAGACATCATACTGCAGGAGTAAAGGGGCTTTGGGACTGCAGCGTGAAGGGTGCCCAGACTCTGTGAGCGGTTGTGCTGAGCATGAGGGGTATAATTATGCAGTCAAAAGAGGCGGGGTTAAATTTTCACTTTATGCAAATAAGGCTTTCATTCAATGTATTTCTAATTGGTGGAAGGTTTGTCAAGCTGTGATTTGTCAAATTTCAGTCCTGGTCTAGCTTGCCCTTGCAGTTTCAACTTCTGTGTTGTGGACAATTTTGCCCCTACCCCAAAATTCTAGGGCCCCTACATGTGCAGGGATCTGACCCACAAGACCTTCTGGCTCTGTGGTTATCCAGAACCAATGTGTTCGTGTTTGCTTTTCTTTTATTTTTCAATAGATTCCTTAATTTGCTTATCCATAACTGGTCTATAATAAAATCCTTAATCTATATTTAATAATGGCTACAATGATCACAACATAAACATTTCTAAGGAAACAAATGAAAGTGAGAAAATGTGTGTGTGTGTGTGTGTGTGTATGTGTGTGTGTGTATAAAATTCATGGTTACCACTATATAGTAACCATGAATTATTTATGGATAATGCTACATAAAATATGGAGAGCATCTGCATAAAACCATGATGCAAATTCCCAAATATCTTATTCCACATATTTAAGAACACTTAGCCAAAGGTGCCTTTTGTATTCTACTTTGGTCTCCTTCTGCTTATTCTAAGTATATTCTTCAATAAAACTTGTACTGTGTGCCTTTTAAACTATCCTTATTTGTGCCATTTTCTTAGGCTAATGTTTTTAAAAACTGAAGGAAATTCTTCCTTTATTATTATTATTAATTAAATCTTTTACATTATTGTGTATTCCTCAAAGGTTACCCACCACCGATTCACCCATGAACCGTCACCATAGTCCTTTGTGCTCTTTCCTCCCCCGTTTTGAGTCTTTATCCTCCCCATCCCTCTCTAAATGTCTCTCTCTTATTTGGTTCCCCTATATTCCTGCTATAGGGGAAACCATTCAATATTTTTCTCTTTCTGAAGGAAATTCTTATTCTATGCATAAGATTGAGTCAAAGTTCATTCTCTCTATAAAATCTTAGTTGATCAAGTTTCTTAGGGAGTATGTTTTCTTCCAACATAGAATTCTACTTCCTTACAAGCTGTGGCTACCATCTCTCTCTATTTTCTTAGCACAACTGATTTTGGTTTTGTGCTAGCTATCTCTGTTCCTTGCTTTTATTACTTACATTGGAGTGAGATTTTGAAAGGGACTATTATTTTTGTTGAGCAGAGTATCTTTGGGGTTCTAACTAAGAACCTATTTTTCTAGTCACATTGACCTATATACAATTTAAGCAGTTACAAAATTCTACTTTAGTTTATGTGGATTTTATTTAAATAATGTGGAGTTATAGAGTCTCTAACTAGAAAACAATAAAGGCTCAAAAATATTTAAGAATTATTATATAGAATGAAATGGACTTTTTTTGCAATGATGTAACACTTAGATTTCTAATAGTATGCATTTTTCTGAATTCTAAGAAACTTGATGATTTAAGATGATTGGACTTATTGGTTTGAGTAAGGAGTACAAGAAAGCAAGAAAATTAATATATTTTGAGGACCTGTGTTGTACAACACATGAGCTAGGAGCTTAACTTAGTCAACTAATTCTCCCCCAAATCTCTCAAGGTAGGAATTACTGTCTACTTTTTATGAAAATGACATATATGGTAAAAAGTTTTGTTCTAGGGTTCATTCTCCAAACATAAGCTTATACGAAAACCAGATAACTCATTTAATTATCTGTTATTGGGTGTCAGCTAAAATATATTCTTGTATACACATTACCTAGTTTCTTTGCTCTGATATACTTACAAAAATTAATGCTTATTTCTTTTTGAAATTTGATATAATTCATAACTCTTAATGAAGCCCACTGATAAGTTTAGAAAATATGCAATTTGTCTTCTTAAATCAACAATGCTGGATTGTTTCATGAGTTTTAAACACTTGTCTTCACATTTGGAACTGCATTAGTCAACAAAAGCTTCCACTTAACAAGATACCCTAGTTTTGTAAGAGGTGTTCATTATTTACATTTCTAACTGCTCAGCTTTTTTGAAAGTGCCTGACAAGCCAAATAAGGCAGCTATTCCTCAAGCACTATAGTATGTGAGCATAGCTTTTGTTCTTTCAATTGCAAGAGATAAATGGAAAAAGGGAACGGATCTCGAAAGCTTTGTTGAGGTGCAGTTTTTATTCGGTAATCAGAAAGCATCTTAGCTGAACAGAGAGAAAATGCACAACACTATATCCTTTATGCAATGAGATGCCTTTTGCCTTCCTCATCTTGAAATTACCAGTCAAGTTAATTAAGGAATTCATAAAGTTAATTAAGGAATTTGGAAAGATGGAATGGTACTAGCTTTTGATTTTATTTCTTTCAAATTCAAGTGCAATAAATAAATCTGCCATATGAAACATATATTTTTAATTGCCAATCCCTGTTGGTGTTTATGTATGTTTTAAATGTTTATTCCTTTTCTTGTTTGCTGGTTGGGTAATTAGAACATGCTTTTGTCAGTGGTCATAAATTTATAGTGTGCTGGGGACTAGGCTATATAATTTGGTTTATGGAATGCCAGCAGGACACCACATATTTATGGAAGCTCAATGTGCTAGTGTGATGATAGATATTATGATGATCCCTGATGTCTTTTTCATTTTCTGCATAGTAATAATCATCCCATACTGTTTTAAACTTTCAATATCACATAATGATTTTAAAGGAAACCGTATGGAATATACATGCATACACAACACAAATACTATTGTATTTGTAGAATATGAGCAAAAGATTTATAAATTATTCTCAAAGGTTAAAATAACAATAATACTTGAACCTTACACTATGCAGAGAATTTAATTATGTTTTATTATATATTTATGAAGAGGTTATCCAACTCTATTCACTGAGAATCTGCTATGATTCAAAAGTGAAAAAATGAGAACTATATCATTAGATTAAGAAAAACGAATTAGAAATAAAGTAGCCACAGACTAATGTATATGAACATTGTAATTGAAAAGAATAGTGCAGACAGTCAAACTTATGTTTCAAAGAAATATGGGTAGAAATTGATGAAATGACTAACCGTGGCTAAATTTCATTTCCTGAATCTAGTAACAGCAGAATAATTCAATAAAAAAATTCTCATTTTAGCATTTTAACAGTGAGCACCCAAATATGTACATAGAGTACATAATGATTCCTGAAATATTCATAAATGATATTGTTTGCTGTATATTAGGAAATTCACAATGATCTTTATCAATTAGAAAAACATTTAATAAAAGGATTTTCAGAACAACCAGTATCTATCCAAGCTAATATCCACCATTTTATACAACAAATACCTGCAATTATTTTTCCTCGGCTTTTTGACTCTCCGTAGTATGATCAACTTTTGCTAGCTAAATGTAAATCAAAATGTAAATCAAAACCACAATGAGATACTATTTTACTATAGTAAGAATGGTGCATATCAAAAAGTCTAGAAACAACAAATGTTGGTATTAATGTGGAGAAATCCATGTTGGGAATATAGACTGGTCTAGTCCCCTAGAAAACAGTGCAGATTTCCCAAAAGATTAAAAATATATCTATAATCTAATCCAGCAATTTCACTCCTAAGTTTCTACCCAGAGAACACAAAAACACTAATTTGAAGAGAAATGTGCAACACTTTACTCTTTGGCACACTCTGTACAATAGCGAACCTATGGAAAGTCCTAGGTGCCCTAAAACAGATAAGTGGATCAAGATGATGTGGTATATCCACGTTAATGGAATACTATTCAGCTATAAAAAAGATAAATTATTTGCATTTGCAACAGCATGGATGGAAATGGAGAGGATTATATTAAGTGAAATAGGTCATAAGGAGAAAGACAAATACGAGGCAGTATCAATTATAAATGGAATATAGAGAAACAAAACAAAGGTTCATATAAAGCAAACTAATAACAAAGAGTCAGATATCTGATTGTAGATTTGAGGTTACCTCAGTGGGAGGCTTGATAAATTAGGGAGAGAGCAAATGGACTATGGTAATGGACTAGGGATGCTTTGGTGGTAGGTGTGGTATAGTAACAACTCATGAAGGGGGAGATCATATACCTTTAAAACACAAACAGCCTTGTACACCTATGTTGTTTCAATAAATAATTTTAAAAGATTATAACATACGGAAATAGTTCATATTCTATATGAGAGGCAGAATTTGTTCCGTTTCTAATGCTTATGTCACCTTTAAGTCATCTTCCTATAAGTTAGTGAAAATAGTTAATTTCTGGATGGATTTAGCCTTGCAATGGGATGATTTGGTGAACAGACAGTGCTTTGTGTACAGGAAAATGGTACCAGAGGACTTGACTTACAGTGTAGAATACATGCTTGATTGTGCCTGGTCAGGGACCTGTGTGTAGGCAGAAACTTCATGTACACACTATAGCCATCATCAGTTTCTTAGTTTCTTCCTCCCTACTCCCTACCCAGTCCCCACTTCTAATGTTAAGTTAAACTAAAAGTAAAAGCAACCACATGTTATGAAATTATTTTTACTTCAAAATATATTGCTTTATCTGGTTAAAATTTCCACCCCCGTTCAAACACTACACACAACTTCTTGCAACTTCCCTTGCCAATTTTAAGAATGACTCTATCCTTCTTTTGCTTGAATTACCTCTCTGAACTGAGAAATCAGTTTGGTTCTCTTAAGTCTCATTTGCTGAATGTCTTTAGTGCACATAGAAGAACTTACAGCATAGAAGAAGCTCCCTAAGAAGACCTTAGCACAAAATGAAATGGAAGACAGATATGTTCAAAAAGTGATTTTTCATTATAAACCAATTAGAATCTGTGCAGCCATCAAATAGTTGGGCCTTCAATGAAGTGGTGTGCCCAGGAAAAAGACAAGTGTGGTATGATAGAAACACAACCATCTCTGACAATTTCATAATTCTATTCTTTCTTCTTTCATTTTGACTTTTTATTGATGGAAACGTTTAATTCATGGTCATCAAAACAAATTAAGAAAGCCATTTTCCCCAGACGTGGTTGCATTTGTTTTACAGATCTTTTACAAAAACTAAATAGGGCACCCATTTTGTAGATTTTATGTGACACAACCTAAATAAAACAACTCTTATGCAGTTTACACTTTATATTTGGAATTCCATCACTTTCTAGAATCCTTACTATAAACTCAAGATATTCTCTAGTAGTTTTCACTTATCCTCAAATGATTGTAGTCTTTTCAAAACATTTCTTACCTATTCTTCTAGAACTTCTTCCACAGATATACTTTCAAATACCTCTTTCCCCACTGCCTTCTGTCAGAATGTAAAAATTAGTCCAATAACATTGCTGGGACATTTGCCATTGTAGGGGCCAACATTAACAAATATCACTGTTTACTATTCTCTCTCCTCTATGTAAAGTTCCTCTTCTTTGGACCGCCTAGATTTCTAGATTTTATATCTAAAGGTTGTATTTCATTCATTTGGTTCCTTTGCTTGTATTTTTTAATAACAAAAATCTCTTTTTTGAAGAAAATTATCACCTTTGTTGGCTTTCATGAAGTCAGTCTCTCCGTGTTTCATTGATGCAGTGTGCTTGTGCCACCTGATTCTCTCAGAGACTGTTTTGCCTTTATCTGTGAACTATTCCTGAATTAGACTGTGTCTGAGACCTTCTTTTTGAATTCATGTTCTTTCCTTTTACATTGCAGAAAGAATGTCAATTGTCATAAAGCAGAGAAAGCTGTTTTCTCTTTACACAATTAAAAGAGTAAGAATTAGCCATGTTAGTATAATATAGTAATTTTATTTTAATGGTTAACATTTGAAATGTTTAATAAGAATCATTTTAAATGATTGTTTGCATATATATGCCTTTTAGACTTCATATTGGAATGATACTAGCTATGAAGGCTTTATAAAAGGATTAGATTTCTCTAATTTTTAATGAGTTCTTGTCTCCAGTTCTGTTAGCAGTGACTAATTTTAATTTCACATTAAATATAGGTACTGTGTTTCAAAAAGAAAACACTTAATATCTTAAATATTGGCCACTCACCCTTAGGTACTCATTTATTTTCTGCCTCTGCAGATTACTGAATTAGCTAATTACCAACAAAATACTGTGTCAAAAATTCCCTCTGTTGAAAGCTGATAATGTCTGAGGAGTAATAAATGTTTATCTACAGCATGGTCTTATAGTGCCCTATGTGTGTCTTTTCATAACAAGCAGACAAAAGGAATAAATATCCCAAAGAAAAGCAGTTAAGATTTTCTGTCCACAACTGGCCTTACTCATGACAGCCCAGATAGCAATCACCAAAGCCAGCTGTGAACTGCATTTGATGCAATAAAGAGTAGGTGTATGAACATAAGAATGTAAAAGTCGGGTACTATCTGAATGGAATGACTTTTTCTAGTTAACTTTTTTTCTTCTTTGCATCAAGAAAAGGAGAACAAGTGTCTTTTACCTTAAAATAATTCTGTGACATTAGCAAAAACCACATCTGTTTGGAAAGGGAGTGACATATTGGTTAATGGTTAAATTCTGTTTACTTTGATATGTTTGCAGGTTAAATCAATACTTGTACAAAATTTGAAGTTCACATTTATTACAGAGCTCACTTTTTTTTAAAGATTTATTTATTTATACATACAGCTGGGGTACAGGCCAGAGGTGTGGAGTGGCGAGAGGCTTCACCAGAGACAGAGTGGGGAGCAGAACAGGCAGATCAGAAATACACTGCTGAGGGGAGCAGTGGGCGAGGCAGGAGAGGTCTGCCGCACCATGTGGGAATCTCCCCGGCAGGGTGTCTAACTCGCATTGGACAGCTCCACAGCGCAGCGCTTAACTGCTGCGCCACCAGGGAGGCCCTACAGAGCTCACTCTTAAAAGGGTATTTGAAACCAGCAAGGGCCAGGAGAACTCACTCATAGGACTTTGCCTTTAGTGTCCTGTATTTTCTTTTGAATGAGGGAGAGAAGTGAATGCGTCATCTGTTTATGTAGCTTTGCAGAGACCCACATAAGAAATGTGGGTATCTGTGTGTGGAAATGTTTAGGAATGATGGCATATTTTCTATCAACGTTAAGAACCTATACCATTGGAATTTTATATTTCCAAACACAGTATCAGGGGCAGCTATACATATTATGAGGTTGAAACACAGATGAACTAAATAGGGAACCAAGAAAAATTAATCAAATAAACATTAAATCATATTCTCCTTTCTAATGCAGTCACAGCAATATATCACAGTAAGTATAGAAAGTAGTAACTGAAGTATATAGGATCTCCAGAACTAATTCTCTCACTCTACTACCTAATATGAAGATTGCATAGGAAAGTGAGAGGCCATGCCACATACTAGAAGAATAAAGATTATTTTTTTCTGTTTTGATAAGTTATTTTCTATGACTAGCAATTAAAAATGTTGAGATATTCAGTTTTACAATCAGATATCCAAGAAATATTTGGAGCCAAAGATTGTTACAGTTGACTGCCCTGGAGAAAGGTGCTGGTGAGGATGGATAGCCCCATGCAAAATACTAAGGAAGTAACAGTGGGAGTGGAGACTCTGATAGGAAACGTAAGGGACTTCAGAGGCAGGCCCTGGGATTCAACATTTGGTATTCAGTGTTTGGAATTTCAGCATTTTGGGATCTTCACCGATTCCAGGGTCAGCCCTTTCTGCCCCCGCCATGCTGATATTCCAGAAGGCTGTTGCAGGTCTCTGAAGGACATGGAGATGCTTCCAGAGCCAACCTCAGAGAAGAAAAGTTCAAAGGCTTTACAGGTAGCTAAGCAACTGAAACTGTTCCCAGTTTTGTTGCTGTTCCAGCCTGGAAGCGAAAGACCCAAAGCTTGCGTCTCATGGGCTGTATGAGTGTGGACATTTGTCAGGTTGTTGGGCTGCTGCAGCTACTGTTTTGAGAGTTACTTGTGTGGTTCTGTGCTGGGGAATCTTGGCAGCTCCTATGAGCATCTCCTCTTATGTCCCCTGCTATGTGCATAATTGAATCCCGGCCTATAGACTGGCTGCCACGTGCTTCAGGCCCTCAGTGGTAGGAAGAAGCCATCTTGGGCGCCTTTGTGTTTAAGACCATAAAACACTGGACACTGCTCATGTGAGGTAAATGGCCATTTATGGCCTCAGTGACTCTGTTTTGCTTTGTTTATTAAATAAACCCCATTATCGGTGTTCCCTGAACCCGAGTAGTCTTGCAATTGTGTGTGTGGGTGAAGGACTCATACAGTGGCCGGTAAACTATTTGTCAGTGTCCTTGGCCAGTTCTAGTGCCCATTGCTGCCTGGTACCAATAGAAATACACTATGTATAGATCCCAGACATGGTTCAGCATTTAATAGAAATGGATATTAGAATTAATGTTTCTTGACAATTTCTCCTTAACCCTTCATTAATGATGGGTGTTGGATAACACAGAATATACCTTCTGGGACTGCACTGAACCATCCATCCTTAAATGGTTTTCCAGCGCCACCTTTGTAAAGAGATTTTTTCTTTTTATCTTGTCAAATTATTTGACACACTACCTCAATAGCCACAAATCCCTAAATGGTTTTAATTTCCTCACATTCATTGGTAGGGTTATAAAATATTGGGAGGCATATTTTTTTCTGAGAGTTCTTTATGGTCAATTGGCCTGTTTCTTTTTAATGGGCTAAGATATGACAAAACTGAAAATGACTAGTGCCAATTTTGAACCTGCTTTTCTCTGAATACATTGATCATGCTTTTCCAAAGTCATTTAAAATTGGGCCTTCCTGGTGGCGCAGTGGTTAAGCGCTGCGCTGTGGAGCTGTCGGCAGCAGCGATGCGAGTTCGATGCCCGGCCAGGGAGATTCCCACATGGGGCAGCAGACCTCTCCTGCCGTGCCCGCTGCTCCCCTCAGCAGTCGATCTGCGTGTTCTGCTCCCTACTCTGTCCTAGTGAACCCTCTCACCACCCCACGCCTCTGGCCTGTACCCCAGCTTGTATGCATAAATCAATAAATCTTTAACAACAACAACAAAAAAGTCATTTAAAATCAATTAAGTTGTCAAGATATACCCACACCTCTAGTTAATTCACATTCCTGAATCTAGTAGAACATCCTCAAACAACTTTGTTTGCAAAAATGCTTATGTTTTAGAGATTTCTCAGGCAACTTTCAGTTAAAATCAGTATCCCATTGGTAAGATGAATATGTTTATCCATTTTTTTAAACTGAAAGTATACTTTAATCTGAAACTACACTAGTTTGCTACTTTCAATCTAGGCTGTTCTGTACAAAGCAGAATTTAAACAGACCCATCTTTTGTGATAATCTCATATTAATTTTCTCTGATTTCTTTCTGCCTTATGACAATGCATGGTTAATATGAACTTGGTATTTTGAGATAATGGTATTAATTGGTAATTCTTTACTCAAGTTGTTCAAATAAATGACTTTCCCTGACAAAAATGACTACTATTAAACCACTGCCCAATGATGATTTTGGGGATTTGCAAATTATAATTAGCAATTAGAGTAGCCTATATCATATCACAGGAAGGATAAACATGACCCACAGTTAAAATTTTGTAGTGATCACAAAACTATAAGAAATTAAGCTGTTTAAATCAGTCCTTAACCTTTACCTGGGAGATTTAATCAGCTGGTATAAGAGAGAATTTGCCTCATTCTTCCCTGCAGCTTCTGTTCTTGGTTTTTCAGCATGTACTAACTGTGCAGCTCAAATTGAAATACTTATCAATCACTGGCTTACAGCACATAATAGTGTGCCAAAGTTTTAAGTGGTCGATTTGTAGGATTGAGTCATAAAATACTTTCATGTTCACAAATTTTCTGATGCCTTAAATCACTCTAGGGAATTCCAGGTTCACCATAACCGACCCTGCAATAGATGGACCTTTCTTAGTTTATGTATTCCTACTTCTAGCAGATCATACAATGGGACATGCACACAATGTATTCATTTTCTTTAGGAATTCCAGAGTACTATCTTACAAGTTGGATCTAAGGTTTCTTTAATCCTAGTTAGCTGGGACTAGCCTAAGCCTATAGCAACTCCACATCTCTAATAATTTTACTTCTTAAAAATTTTATTGGAATTTGAATCTCTGTCCTATTTGGACACTTTCTGATTTCTTTTTTTTTTTTAATATTTATTTATTTAGGCATACAAGCTGGAGTGTAGGCCAGAGGCTTGGGGTGGTGAGCGGATTCACCAGAGACAGAGTGGGGAGCAGAACAAGTAGACTGACTGAAATACACTGCTGAGGGGAGCAGCAGGCGAGACAGGAGAGGTCTCCTGGGCCATGTGGGAAGCTCCCTGGCTGGGGGTTGAACTCGTGCTGCAGTGGCTCTAGACAGTTTCATAGTGCTGCTCTCAACTCGTTGCCCACCAGGGAGGCCCACTTTCTGATTTCTTAATTCCACCTCTTCATTCCACACAGTCTTTGTTAAATGTTTATCTGTCAACAGCAATATATCGATCCCCTATTAAGGAAAATGGAAAAAAAAAAAAGGCAAAGCGTACCACAACAAACCTTGCTTATACATCCTTAAGAATTAGACACTTTTCAAGATTCTCCTTTGGTCTTATATATCAAACACTCTCTGTTGACCATCTTCCATAAATTCCTCTTGACAGATTCTGCTCCCAGAGAAAAGAGTATAGTGACTTTAGATCCCATAGGTATTCAGAACCAGAAAACTCTGGGTTGCAATTTACTATTTTTCCCAAATAATGGAAAATGCCAAAGATATTTATCACACTCAGCAACTTTTGGGGGCTAAGTTCTTCGAGGATTTACAAAAAATATATATATATATATTTCTTCTCTTGTTATGTAACCCTATATTATATATGCATATATACTATATATATATACACACACACATATACACACACACACACACACACACACACACACACACACACACATAGTGTGTGTGTATGGTCTTCACCCTTTCTACCAAGGTCACACTGAAAGATATTATGCTAATTAGTTCTTTCCATTTATAGAATTTATCTTTGGTTCACAAGTTTTTGGTCAAGGGAGAAACCAATAGATGCCATAAAAATCTACCATATTACTACAAGTGAGGGAGGATAGTGAGTGTAATAAATGATGCTGAGATGGAAAGCCAAAAACTGCTTTATTTATAAGTAGGAGTCTAGTATGTCAGTGTTTTGCACATGCTTAAAGGTTAAAAGAGTAGTCAACAACTAAATTTTTTAAATTTTTTCAGATGAGTGAATTTTTCCATTTTCTCTATTTCTAGTTTATTGTATTGTTTTTATTTCTATCCTGCTGTGTGAGAACACTCAAAATTAATAGAAATCCTTGAATGTATTTTCTCTGACTAGAGAGGACAAAACATTGTAGTTTACACAGGAATTTTGCACTAAGAAGTTTGAAAACAGAAAAAATGTGAATATAGGCAGTTTTCTGAATGGAAGATACTGGATTCAATCTCTGGGTTCTGTCCAAAAAAAAAAAAAAAAAGGGAAAAATCATTCACCAACTAGCAAAGTTCTTAAGTGAGATCAGACTGCTAGGCAGTTCTAGGATGTATAGGGGGATAATTACCATATCTTTTTTAATTAAACCACAAAAATATAATTATTTTGTCCAAAAGAGTTATTTTTATTATATGTATATTACTTTTAACCTGTTTCAATTTGTTTAGAATAGTAGTTCAAGATTCAAATTCTTTCTTTTTGGGAATTAAACTTTCATTATAGAAGATCCTCAATAGACAAAGATCATAATCCCATGACTTAACTTTATTTAGAAAACTAGCATGCATTTAAGCTAAATGTGTAAATAATATGTTTGACATCTTTTGTCATCTATTTGGTTTTTCTTTTATTAATGTAAATTCATTTTATCCACAGTGACTTCTCTCTGATAGTTTCCTTGATATTCTATGATAATAAAATTTTGTATGGTCATTCATTATTAAGGATGCCACTGTCATAGTGAGAATTAAAAGAAGTGGCACTCAAAATCAAATGTATACTATTGGATCAAATTGTTTCCCATGGAAATAGAGCTTAGCCATTCTGAAACTATCATTCATATATGCTAGAGTTAAACTCTTCAGTAAATAAGTGGCAAATAATGGCACCCAGTTTCTTACTGTTGGGAGTGGGAGGTTATAGATATACAAGGGAAAAGGCAAGAATGATCCTCTTGTTAGTAAATCAGAATTGGAGATGAATTCATGTTTAGATTTTTACACAGAGATGATTATGCATAGATAAATACATGTATATAATGGTTTAAAAACTTTTGTTAAGAAAGATGTAGAGACCGAAATCTATAAATAGCAAAATAGTTATGCGTGGGCAAAGGGTTAACACAACTTATCCTGTTCTACATACACAATTGATCTTTGCTTAACTACTTAGTTTTGTTCATCTAATTATTCCATAAGGTATTGTATGAACTATATAATTATGTAACTTTTAAAAAAATATTTATTTATTTATGCATACAAGAGCTGGGGTATAGGCCAGAGGTATGGGGGGTGAGAGGATTCACCAGACAGAGTGGGGAGCAGAACAGGCAGATCAACTGAAATACACTGCTGAGGGGAGCAGCGGGTGAGATGGGAGAGGTCTGCTATGCCATGTGGGTCAGCTCCTTGGCCAGGGATCCAACTCATGCTGCAGTGGCTGCTGATAGCTTCAAAGTGCATCACCAGGGAGGCCCTAACCAACACTGGTTTTGTAAAAAGAGGGCTGATGGGGACATTGTCTCTGTGCTCACAGGGAGAGTCACATACCTCAGTTTAGCCAGTTTTGGTTTCTATAATTATGGAGATTCTTTTAACAGGGCTGGCCCTTTGTGGGTGTTCAAGAATTGTCAGATACAGTGACTCCTTTCAAAAGTATGACATCTAAACCAGGACTGTTTTTAAAATGGTGTTTATTATCTATGTTTAAGTGGACTTGAAAGACATAATACACTTAGTTATATACATTACCACTTAAAATATGTAATTAGGGCATAGAAAATTGAGGCAATATTTGTTTCCAAAGAAAACAACACAAAGGCACAATTATAAGTAGTTTACCATATTCTTTCACTCCAGATAATCTTACTATAAACTTGCACACCAGCATATCATGAAGCTAATAACATTATTTATAACAAGTATTTTATATCATGAGTAACTTTTAAAATAGACAAATATTTTTAAATTGTATATATGTGGATCTATTTACACAAAATATGTTTGTTTAAAAATGGAAATAACGTATCAATACTATTCTATGTGATGTTAAAATAGGTTTAATTTTTTTCTTTATTTCTATATTCTCTGTATTTCTCTAAGTATTTAATGATTCAGAACAAATTTAATTCAGGTATATATCCGTGGGAATTAGAGGTGCTTAATTTAGAGTTGAGCAGCATAGAAAAAATAAGCATATTTGACTATGGTAGATAAAAAACTAAATCTACATTATTATTAATTGAAGTGTTTCATGATATGTGTTTGACCACAGTGTTACATGGTCCCCCTCAACATGAGGGCAAGTTTAGCAGTTGACTCCAGAAGACAGTGAAAATTTACACATTAAATGTATGCGTAATTGTAGAAAATGATATGTGTCTGGGTTTGGAGTAATAATATTTCATAAAGTTATCAGATTCTTTGATAATTAAATCTTTTTTAAGTTCTTTGTATTTTGATAATTAAAAATACTAAACTAAAATCAAGTCATAAATGAAAATGCTTTCATTTGTACTACAATTAATGGTGCTAAGGATTGGAAATATGACATTCATTAGTCAATAATTAACTGATAATTATACTTGGTATGTTCATTAGCGTGAATAAATTCACTGAAATTTATCATGGATATTTTATGTGACCCTCAATTAGAGTTGTTCAGTATTTAGGCTTAGCATGTTTCAAGATTCTATTAATTATAAAAAGGATGGTTAAATTTAATGAATAGTTCATAGATTCCCAGTATTTCTCCCTTCCTATGACTTGTATGTCAGTAAATTAATGATTACATAAATAACAACTTATTTTACTCTTAAAAGAATTGCATTACTATACAGGATAAATGCAAATCACTTCTTTTTTTCTTTTTGCAAATAACTTCTTTCTTCTTAAATCATATTTTATATAAAATTTGTATTAAATTGGATTTTTCTTTGTGTTACCATCTCACTGTCTTCCAAGAGAGGTGGTAAGCATCCATCTACACCAACATGCACTAAAGTTCTTTGCGTTAATCTGATAAAACAGGCACATAAATAAAATAACATATAGAAAACCTAGCGATATTCTTAAAAATGAACGACACGATTGCTGCTCTCAAAACCAAGTAAGGTCCAATCTGTTCCAGTTGTAGAATAGCATGTACGATTTTCAGTTAAACAGGAAGCCACAGCCTGTAGAGCACGCTCTTCCTCTTCCAGATGCAGGCAGTGATTTGGGATTGGGCTTCAGGGCACAAAATAATCTGGCAAGTAGCAAAATGCCTCTGGCCATGTGTCAGGTCAGCTTTTTTTCCTTTCCTCTTGTCTTCCCTCTCTGCCTCTGCCTCTACTGCCTGCTACTTAAAGAGAGAATTGTGATTTCGTAGTGTCCCTCTGGGTAATCTGACTCATCTCCCCATCTCATTTTACTTAATTACACTGATAAAATCCTTCTATCAACAAATTCATGGATCTGGGGCTTAGGCTTTGTATATACACCTTGGGTTGGCGGAAATGTTATTCAGCCTATTACATTGCATTTCAAATATGTATGTGCTAAGAAAATGACATAAGTATATTCTGTTCTATTATATTTATATATATGAACACATATGTAAATGAAATGATGATTTATATTGTAATTATTATGATTACCAAGTAATAATTATATCACATCTAATTATATTCTCTCCAAATGTTCTTTATGCTAAATAGCTCTAATTACATTGTTTAAAAAAAAAAAAACAACATTATTCTTTTATATTTTCCCCACAATGTTCCATGAATTTTCCAGTGAAAGTTCTATGGATATCCCAGTCATATAAAACTCATAATTGAAAAAGGTGTTAATTTTTGCTGTACAGATGAATGAAACACAATGCTCTACACATTAATTTTGATTGCTTAAAAATTGTTGACAGCATGCTTTTATCTGGTTATTAGCTATTCTGTCTCTTTTAATTATTGTCATTTTGTATTTTGCTATGCAGAGCTTTATTATTTTAGTTGTTTAGAAATTATTTGCATACTTCCTTAGGTCATTTTATGAATTTACATTTTCTAGAATGTAGGCATATGTTTCTTTGTGAAATTGTTTCAATTATACTGATGATCATTTTAAATACTTTGCAAAGACAGCTTGCTGCAAAGAATTTAAAAATTGAGTTTCTGTCCATGAACTAATTGCTCCCTTTATCACTTCAGCATATCTCTTGATGTTTCATTAATTTCCTCAAAAATAACTAAAAGTACAGAACATGACTGATAAACTTCATATATTGATTCAACTATAGGAGGGAAAACTAATATTTCAATATAAAATTGCCACAAACTAGTAGTAACACCTACAAGCCTATCATTCACAAACTAAATTAGCATTATGTTAATTTTACCTAAATTTGAAAAAGTGAACAATTTGAATCATTTTAAAATATTGATACAAATACAGAGTAGTGTTGATGCTCTGTATTTTTGGAAATGTAAAGCTTAATTAAAGTGCTATATACATCTTTCAAGTCCCCCAAAGTCATTGAAAAGGAGCAGGAATATATTAACTTACTAAAATTGATCAGAATAAAGAATCCCTTTCCTTTATGTTTCATATTTGTGTTTTCTCTAGTCCTTTGGCTATTCATTTTGAAAATACTAAAAAGTGGAAAAAAAGATGAGCTAATGACTGGTGAGAAATCATTTAGAACACTAATTCATAATGAACTTCGTTAAGAGAGTGATGAATACACTTTTGTCATCTGTAACAATAAAATGAGGAAACAATAAAATGAGTAAGAGTTTTTTTAATCAATAACCAGAGAATGCTAGAGATAGTTTAGTACAGTTTGGGGGCTATCCCTAGATTTACAATAGGGTTATGACCTAATAAACCCATTATATGGGCCTGCCTTGTGGCCTAGGGGTTAAATCTCAGCACTATCAGTCCCCAGCCAGAGAGCTAACCCACATGTGGTGTAACAGACTTCTTCTCTCTTACCCACTGCTCCCCTCAGCAGTATATTTCAGTAGATCCACCTGTTCTGCTCAACACTCTGGTGAATCCTCCCACCCCCACCCCACACCTCTGGCCTACACCCTAATTCTTCTAAGCAAAAGTAAAATAACAATAATAATAAACCCATTATGAATGGAAAATAACAAAAATAAACATATTTGCTTTTAATATTATAAGGTGGGCCTCCCCATAAGTATCAGGTAAGCTTTTATCAATATGACTAGCTTAAACCTTTTCGCCTTGGTATGGAGAGCTAAGGTCAGTTGATGGTCTCTAAAATTGGGGAGTCTTTTACCATCATTTAACCGAAATTATAATTATTTTTTTATGAAAGATTTATTTATGCATACAAACTGGGGTACAGGCCAGAGGCGTGGGGTGGTGAGAGGGCTCACCAGACAGAGTGGAGCAGAACAGGCAGATCGATAGAAATACACTACTGAGGGGAGCAGCAGGCGAGGCAGGAGAGGTCTGCAGCGCCATGTGGGAATCTCCTTGGCTGATTGTCGAACTCGCATTGTCGACAGCTCCACAGCGCAATGCTTAACCACTGCGCCACCAGGGAGGCCCCCCATTTAACAGAAATTATTTTAAGAATAATTAAAATAAGTAAAGTCTCAGGAGATTTTTGTCCTTTGTCTATTTTTCTAAACTAAAAGCAATACTTCTTTCCCTTTTATCAATTAGAAAAGTTAAGTTTGGGGCATATCCTGGTGTAGGTTTATCAGTGATTATGTCCTCCTTTTCTAAGAATCTTATTTTTATTCAACTACAAAACAATTCCTTTCTAGTTTGTCATATTAAGTCTCCTCCTCTGGCTCCTTGACACCTCTGGTCCCTAAACATAAGATAAATATCCCAAGTCCACACCATTTTGGACTTTTTCCTACTACCCCATCTGATGCTAATTCTTTCGATTTTCCAGTCTTACAAGAATCCGGAAGGGATGGGGGTATTTTCCCCTGTACTGTGACTGTACAGTTAGCCAAACACACAATGTAACATAGACTTACCCACTTTAAACATGCTCAGCACACTTACACAAGCCTGTAATTGGGCAATTATTTTGAATTTCATCTCAATTGGTTTCCTCTTCTCTCCAAAGGGGGAGATAATGACAACATTTTGTAGACATGATGGGATGCAAAAATACAAAGCATAATATCCCAAAATGATGCTGATACAGTACACTGTCAAGTATTAGTTGTTTACCTTCCAATCATGTGATTGTCAGGAAGATTCCATGAACTGCTTACACCCAGCATCACAAGGTATTACTGTACCACATATTGCTAACCTGAGAAAAGATAAAAATAAACAGTGCATTTTCTGTTGAAAGTATTATCAAATCTCATGGGCCTCCCTGGTGGCTCAAGGGGTTAAGCCTCAGCCTACGAAGCTATTGGCAGCCACTGCAGCACAAATTTGATCCCCGACCAGGGAACTGACCCGCATGGCGCAGCAGACCTCTCCTGTCTCTCCTGCTGCTCCCCTGAGCAGTGCATTTCAGTCAATCTGCTTGTTCTGCCCCCTACTCTTATCTCTGGTGAATCCTCTCACCACCCCACATTTCTGGCCTACAACCCAGTTCTTGTGTTCATAAATAAATAAATCTTTAAAAAAAATATTATCAAAACTCAGAAGACAATTAAATTTTGTTTTAATTGCTAAACTGCAGTAATAAATCACACTGAACTATTTCTAAAACTTTGTTTTCTTTGTCCCGCATCTCTCCACTTAACCGGTAGGGAAACCTTTAAAAAATATAAAATTATGCTATCCTCTACTTAAAGTCATTATTTTTCCCTGTAACATAATTGAAACATTTTCTCAGGATCTGTAAATCCTGACATGATCTAACCCACTGTGTTAATTTCATCTCACAGAAAGTCCTAATTTTTTCACTCTCTTATTGTTACTCTCTTATTGTCAATGGTTTTTGGCAAAAAAAAAAAAAAAAATACAAGTTTCTCCCAGTTTCAAAGTCTTTGCATTTTTTTTTTTTTTTTTTTAAAGATATTTATTTATTTATACATAGAAGCTGGGGTACAGGCCAGAGATGTGGGGCGGCGAGAGGGTTCACCAGAGACAGAGTGGGGAGCAGAACAGGCAGATCAGAAATACACTGCTGAGGGGAGCAGCGGATGAGGCAGGAGAGGTCTGTCGCGCCATGTGGGATTCTCCCCGGCCGGGCGTCGAACCCGCATTGCTGCTGCCAACAGCTCCACAGCGCAGCGCTCAATCGCTGTGCCACCAGGGAGGCCCCTGCATTTCTTATTTCCCCTTTCCCCTATTTGCCCTTTCCCCACCTGTTACTACTGGTCCCTAACGCCCTGCAGATCTGCTTAAATATCCTTCAGGGGACTATTCTCCTTGTAATTCCACATCATAAAAATCACAACATTTCCTTCACAGTACATCAGTGCTCTATACTTACTTGAGTCATTTATTATTTTAGTTCCCTACTCTAAAGTGTAACTCCACTCTGTGGGTATCCTTTCTGTTCTGCTCATTATATGATCCAGACTATGATGGAGTGACTTTTGTGTTGATGTAATGTTGAATAATTAGTGAACAGTGAAAAGCCGGTAAATGTTTTCTTTGCATCTTACAGTATTTCTTATACTAGAAAATATGTATCTCTTTCATGTATTCAAGAGAGATGAGCCATTAGGAAGCAAACAATTTAAAAATATTTTGAATCTAGGGCAGAACTCCAGAGACAGAGAAATAAAATTAGGTAGGATGAAAAGCAAACAAACAAGTTTCTCCTTTCCTATTTGGGTGCAGTAAATCTATTCTATTAGCATATGTAAACTAAGATTGAAAATGATCGTGTATTTCTTACAAAATCAAAAGTTTTAATGAACCTTGTTTAACTAGAAAATCTATGCAGATGTTAGATAGGAATTAAATCACAATGATCCTGTCTTTTATGTATTAGGGTTAATTCAAATCCAAATCAATTTTGGAAAGCCCTTGCAGTTTTGATGTTTCCCTTCTCATTATTTTTAAAATGTTTACAATCCCAAGAATAATATGGCAGGGATAGGTTTCTGATGAACCTCCCCATGTATTGGCAATGCTGTGCTCTCAGGAGAGTTACCCAGCGCTTGTCATCAGCCTGCTGCTATACTTGGTCTGAACAATACCATGCTCTTTGTTTTGCTCTCTATCCTCAGAGTTATTACTAAGTAGTGTTCATTTGGAGGCAGCAGTGGTTTAGTTGAAAAGGATTATGTCTTATTTAAGTTTTGTACTACTGTCCTTACTTGACAGTTTTTTCAATGTGTGCCTTATCTTTAGATGCAAATACCTAATCAATTAGCTTTAAATAGTTCCATTTTAAAATACGATACCTATGACAAAAGTTATCTGTTACAAATTAAATGTCAATAAATGTGAAGAATATTGATGCAGTCATGGGGAAAGATGGGCAGTAAATGCAGATTAAATTCTAAGCTGATAGGTTCTCTACATGTCACAGATCGAAAATATTGAATGTTACATGTGAAATCATAATACTAATGATGATATGTACATGTTAAAATCAAGAAAATACCAAGTACCCATAAAGTCATTTTGTATTTAAATTATAAAAAAAATAGGTAGAAAGTATTAGGCATGTATTAAAATATATTAAAATCATAATGTAATGCCAAAATGTATTATGATTAATTTTTTGTGAAAAATCCATTTGTAACTAGAATAGAGTCTAGGGACAATATCTTGAAGATAAATACATCTGATAGGCTAGGCTTATAGAAGACTTAGGAGACAGACATGATAGGACACGTAAATAGGATATTTGAGCCCAAAGCGCCATAAATGGAAAAACTATTGAATCCTGACTAACCATTTAATAGTATTGTAGTAGCAGTCATTTCTTAATTATTTTCACTGTATCATAGTTTTGTGAGATGTTATTAGGAGAAACTAGATGAAGGATGTTTGGGAAGTCCCTGAACTATCTTTTTAACTCTGGTCTCAAGGACCTCTTGTTCTTTGTTGCTGATGTAAGGCTTTAAAATTGTGGTTCTTGAAATTATCTGCGGGTAACTTGCTTTATGATAACATCCATATACTTATTTCTTCCCCAATCATTTTAGTATAGATTCAAATCTATTTTGAGTGATATTTTGAGTGAGTTTTACAAATCAGTTGGGATTTTCAGTATATTATTATTAAATTACCCTTCCTAAGTTGTCATTTGTGCAAAAACAATTTGGATATAATCAATTTAATTAATATATATTTTTCAATTTTAATGTTAAAAAATAAGTGATGATGTTTACAAAACTAATTCAGCACATGATTGAACTGATGATATATGCCTTTTGTAACAGCTTAAGCAATCTACTCAATTAGATAATTTAAATAGATATTTTTTAAATGGATGAGAGGTAGTTCAGTATGGGGGGGGGGTCTTCCTTTTGTGAATGAAGAAACCCATGCCCCAGTAATTTGTGGCATGGATGGATAACAAAACACAAGGGGGTTATATTTAGCTTTCTAGATTGTGAAGCTTGTTTATGATTCATAAATCTTTAGCTCCTTTTAAATATCATATTCTTCATAAATAAAATGGATTTGGTATGCAAATGTTTTTAAAGATTTATTTATTTATACATACAAGCTGAGGTACAGACCAGAGGTGTGGGGCGGTGAGAGGGTTCACCAGAGACAGAGTGGGGAGCAGAACAGGCAGATCAGAAATACACTGCTGAGAGGAGCAGCGGGCGAGGCAGGAGAGGTCGGCCGCAGCATGTGGGAATCTCCCCGGCTGGGAGTCGAACTCGTGTTGCTGCTGCCGACAGCTCCATAGCGCAGCGCTCAACTGCTGCGCCACCAGGGAGGCCCGGTATGCAAATTTTGCGTTTTGGAGCTAAGAAATGAAAAAGTATTGAAAAAGTAAAAGATACAGTCACAGCAAAGAGGTATGACTAATTTGTGTCAAGAACATTTTTTATTGTGATAAGTGGGTTTAAATATTTAAATTCTTAAGCAAAGGAGTTTTTCTAAATTGAGATATCCCATGCTATGAAGACCACTTCAGAATATTCATTAAATATTAGAAATGGTGAAATTGATAACGAAGTATAGGATAAAAACTTAGTATTGATTGAACACAGAAGCAATGACTGCTTCTTTCAAATATTAATAACTTCTTAAATTGCACATTAAAATCCCATCACTTGAATTTATTATTTAAAACTCCAGTAAATTTAATATTATCGCTAAAGCAACTATTATAGAGACTTAATGGATTTCTTAATTAGCATATAGTATTAATGGTTATAGAACTCTAATTAAAATGGAAGATTTGAGAAACAGCCAAAGTGTGAAGAAATTATTCAAGCAATGATTTTATTTTAAAGAAATGGAAGGAGGTTTTATTCAAATCATTAAAAAGAAATGTACAAATCATATACTCCATTTGTTCATTACAAAGTTTTTCATGAGTATTAACATGCATTGTTCTCATCTAAATATGTTCTATTTTACTGTAATATTTCAAAATAATATAGTCCATCTTGTTTTATAATTGGATTATATAAATTTGACATAGAAATCTTTGATACTGGCCAAATTTGTTTGTACCTCTGGAATTTACTAACTTTACTAATATGAATACAGATTGCCATCATAAATGTATCAGTGCATTAAAATTATCTGAACATATGTAGTTAGTAAATATTCTCACATTAAATAGTTGATATGATGGAAGCTATTTAAATAATGATTTTGCATTTTAGTCATAAACAGAATAATAAATTAACTCGAATAAAAATTGTCCTCAAATCTTTTTTAAATCCATTGTTACAATGCTAATATTTTACTCATTGTTTCTCTGATTATTATGTAATGATTCTTTCTATATATCCTTTGCTAGTCTTTGATTGGATAGTTAAGTTACTTTGTTCTATGTAAAAACAATCATTTGCAAAAAGGAGAAGCAGAAAATGAAATGGAGCATAAGGGCTCCAGAGTTTCTTAGAGAACGAAAGTCCAAAATGTGCCACTAAGGGTTCTTACAGACTGGCATGTGGGACAGTGGAATTTTTAGGAACTTGGGATAGAGATTTTGCCTTGTTTTTGTTCAATTTTGTTAGAGTCCTCTTTGACTTTCATGTGTCTCTACTTCATGCTGCTCTCTATGAACTGAATTATACTTCTTCAAAATCCTGTTAAAAACATGTCCATAGGGATTCGCTGGTGGTGCAAGGGGTTAAGTCTCAGCACTGTGAAGCTATCCCCAGCCGCTACAGGACAAGTTTGATCCCTGGCCAGGGAGATTCCCACGTGGCACAGCAGACCTCTGCTGCCTCGCCCGCTGCTCCCCTCAGCAGTGTATTTCAGTCAGTCCGGCTGTTCTGCTACCCACTCTGTCTCTGATGAGTCCTCTCACCACCACACCTCTGGCCTACACCCCAGCTTGTATGCATAAATAAATAAATATTAAAAATCATGTCCATAAAGTTAAAAACTTTACCATTACCAAATTTCCAAGACCTTATTTCATGTAAATCAGATGACTAAAATGAATTATTCTTCCCAACCCCAAATTCTGACATAATGAAATCTCATTTGCCCCACCTGGATCAATATCTATTTCTAATACAGTCAATAATGGCCTAGGATTTAGATCTTATAATAAAAAATGGATGAGTCAATGTCTGGTCATATGGGTAATGAAGGAAGGTCTATGATTAGAAAGCAGAAATCACAGGTTAGTAATTTTCCTCAGCAGTATTAAAATGTGCATGAAATGAATTAGCTCTTCTCATTTGTTAAACTGTTTAAGATATTTATGTTTGTTGAAATAATTTTTCTGTCAATTTTGAATTGGCATTATTAACTTCAAAGAGTATAAATAAAGATACAATTTTGGTGATTTATATTAAATGGATATTTTATTGTGTCATAAAGTAACATTAGTTTATAACATGTATATGATTCAGGCATATAGGACCCACCTTTTCAGGTGTATGTTATCGTACCACACCCACCATCAAGATATACATTCCTCCATCACAGTCCATCGCACCCCCAATCCCTTTTCTATCTACCCACAGACTCCCGCTATGGTAGCCTCACTGTTAAAGTCAGATTTCTAGGGTTCATTTTGATTTGGTGTCATATGATTTGTTTGTCTATAGTCCACACATGATTGAAATCACCCAGTATTGTTTTTTTTTGTTTGTTTGTTTTTTTAAAGATTTATTTTTTTTTTAATTTATGCATACAAGCTGGGGTACAGGCCAGAGGCGTGGGGCGGCGAGAGGGTTCACCAGAGACAGAGCAGGGAGCAGAACAGGCAGATCAGAAATACACTGCTGAGGAGAGCAGCGGGCAAGGCAGGAGAGGTCTGCCGCGCCATGTGGGATTCTCCCCGGCCGGGCGTTGAACTCACGTCGCCGCTGCCGACAGCTCCACAGCCCAGCGCTTAACCGCTGTGCCACCGGGGAGGCCCCACCCAGTATTGTTAAATTTGTCTTTCCCCTTCTGAATTATTTTGCTTAGCATAATCCTCTCCAGTTCCATCTATCTTGTTGCAAATGATGCTCATAATCAGATGTAATTGAATTGTTCTAGGTGGAAGCAAGAATAATTTTAGAGGGAGCCTACATTAAATATTACAACATTTTAAGATGTTTATAAATTCATACAGTTGATACAACTTACACTAATTCTTAAAGAGTTGCCAATTTATTTCAAAATCGTTATGCAAGTATTGCCTTTTATCTTCCAATAGAATACTTTGTTTGAACCTTTGACTGTTGAAATATCATATTTTAAAATTGTCAAATTGATCATAATTAAACCATGAATACATATATGTATTGTGTGTGTGTGTGTGTGTGTGTGTGTGTGTGTGTGTGTGTATTTCTTGAAAAATATAAAAAAGTTCCAATATCCTTGTGCCTTGTTTTGGGTTTTAGCTTTTGTAGTGATTTAGCTAAACCTATATCAAATATATTAGATTTTATTGATACAACATATATTCTCTGATTGGAAATCCTCATATTCAATAAGCACTCAAAATTGTCCCATCCAACAAATATCTGGCTATATATATTTCAGTAGCTTGATATTATGGATGACTTGTATCTTATCCAGTTGCTGAACTCTCCATAGTGATATATTGTAAGAAATTCCGAATGAACAAATTGGCTCTGAATATCTCTAGAGAAGCCTAACCTTCCATATTTTCCAAGTATAATGTCATTCCTGGCACACAGAAAATGCTCAATAAATTTCATTGAGTAAATGGATGGAGGGGAAAAGCTAAATTTTAAATCAGACCAGGGATTAAATCAGTCATTAGGGAAGGCACTTGAGCCTCAGTTTCATTAACGGGAATAATCACTTTTATAGAGTTGATCTGTGAATAAAATTAATTCATATTTTTAAGTATGACATTTCTTTCTGGCACAAGTTATTTTAGGCTTACTTTTATTTTAACTGCCTCAGCCCTGGAATCAACCATTTCTCCAGTGAGTCCTACTTCATCATAAAAGAGAATGGTATTTAGAAGACAAGATGTTTTGTTAGGTATACAATTTTTCAAAATTGAAAGTTTGGTAATAAAATCCCATCAGATGTATAAAGGATTTTTTTTTATAGCAGATGATACAGAATAAGCTACAAATGGTAAAGATTTGCACTAATTGGTCTTATTTGTAATATACATGATCTATACAGAACATAATAATTCAGTATTCTCAAAATCCTAAAAAGGCAGAACATGTATTTATGATATGCTGAATATATTTGTATGATTTATGCATGAATTTGAAATGTTAGTGGTAGAATAATTGCCATTTCAAAGCTGTAGGTTTTACTCCTTGTATATATTACATTTTATATAAAAATTGGCTCTTTTTTGTATAATAGATGGCAAATATTCTGGAGATAATCATAATAGTTCAAAAAAGAGAACTAAAATGTTTATAATGCAACTAGCTTAAAGTAGAAAAATATTTTCCTTTTTTTTTTTTTTTAATTTTATTTATACATACAAGCTGGGGTACAGACCAGAGGCGTGGGGCGGCGAGAGGGCTCACCAGAGACAGAGTGGGGAGCAGAACAGGCAGATCAGAAATACACTGCTGAGGGGAGCAGCGGGTGAGGCAGGAGAGGTCTGCCGCACCATGTGGGATTCTCCCCGGCCGGGTGTCGAACTCGCGTCGACGCTTCTGACAGCTCCACAGCGCAGTGCTCAACCGCTGCGCCACCGGGGAGGCCCAATATTTTTCATATTTGATAATGAGTATTTAATAATATATTCAAAACTTTGTATGAACAGTGTATTATAATGTTATACATATGAACATATGTATACATATATTACTCATATATACATGGTACTATATATACTATAAGAAATTGGGCTTCCCTGGTGATGCAGTGGGTTGAGTGCAGTGCTGTGGAGTTGCCAGCAGGTGAGACACGAGTTCGACGCCTGGAAGGGGAGAACCCCACATGGTGTGGCAGACCTCTCCTGCCTCACCCGCTGCTCCCCTCAGCAGTTTATTTCCGGCCATCTGCCTTTTCTGCTTCCCACTCTGTCTCTGGTGAACCCTCTCACTGCCTCACACATGTGGCCTGCATCCCAGCTTATATGCATAAATAAATAAAATCTTTTCTAAAAAAAGAAACTATAAATTTAAAGTAATTTAAAAATCTTTAAATTCTTAAATTTAAAGAAGACTAGAACATTGAATGCAGCTGCTAAGATGCTAAACAACTAAATGCAATTTTGAGGAAAAAAAATCTGTTTTTAAATGACAAAAAATATATTTTTTTCATTTGTCCATTCATATATTCATTGTCCATTGAAAGGACAACTTCAGAGAAACATCCTAGGTTCTGAGTTGAAAACAAAGAAGGGCTGTACCCTTGGGTCAAAAACAAACTAGAAATTAATTAGCTTTCAGAAAGCTTGAATTCGAACCTTGAAACATAGCAACACTTGAGAATCAAGGATGCTTGGGCATTTTCTGACTGCTAGATATACAGAAACCAAATCCTCCTCAGAGGAAATAAAATACCAATGATTTATGTGTTTTAATAAGTAATGTTTAACATTCCTGTTACAAATACCAGGTATGCAGGGACCAAATAATTGAAAATCAAAAGAAATAACCATAGATATAGATCCTTTGTATAATCCAGATAATGGAGGTAATATACAAGATTGAAATATTCAGATATTATATAAACTCTTCCAGAGAATATCTTCTCCACTGTTTTAATATACTCAACATAACTTTGATTTAAGAAAAATAAAATATTACAAGGATGAAGAAGTATGAATCAATCTCATTCCTGAACACTAAAGCAAACAGATTCTAAAGAATATTTTAGCAATTCTAATTGAGGGTATAAACTGGTACCACAAGCTTTTTTGGCAAACTGTTTGATACCATAAACTATAACTTTAATTCTGTATAATATATTACCTAAAAGCTTAATTCCTGTTTGCATATTGAAGAGAAAGACATTTATGTTTTATATTAAAAGACCTGTATAAGAATGTTCATAGAAGCATTATTTATTATAGTGAAAGTTTAGAAACAACTGAGCAGTACACTATAGTTTTATATCTAGCTCTTTCCTACTTACTCATAAAGTTACATAGCAATTTCCTTTGAAATGTGACTTTCAATGTGAGTGAATGACTTATTTGACTGATGTAATGTGGGCATATTGACAATATACCAAGTCCAATTTGAGGCTTATAAGAGACGTAGTGAGTAAGTCCCAGCCAATCTCAATTCTAACCTGCCAGGATAAGAAAAATAATCCCAGATTTCAGCTATTCCTATGTTTATACCTGAGTGACCTATGAGAAAACTTAAATTGATCCTGGGTCCATCTTAGGAGCCAGTCCAAATCTCAGTAAACTAGTAGAAAAGACACATAAGCATGACCTATGCATTTGTTGATGGAAGCCATTGAGATTGTTCTTATGCAGCATTATCCAGAGGTGGGAAAACAATGAGATCTCAAATATTCATCATTACTATTTTTGTATTTTGTTCTTCTGTGCATTTAAATCTGAACTCTGCTACTCATAATGTCACTCATTTTTTGAGCTTGTGGGTGAGCTATCTGTCTAAATTTAGTTGGTTTTCCTCAGGAGTACTTCATTTTATATTTTTTATTCACTGTTTCGTACAATATAAAAATACAGCTGATACTAAATCTTCTTTAATGATTATTCTCAAATTAGAGTTTGGAGGATTTTATAATGAATCAGCTCAATCAATAATTCTATTAGTATTTTACTGTCTGGAATATTCATTCATTAAGTTTGTTTAATATGATTTGGGATCATAAACATTTCTTATTTCTGAAAAAAAGTATTTTAAAACATTTCCCACATAACTCCTTTGTATTTTTCTCTTTCAAGTTTTTATGAAGCGTAAACAATCTCTATATTCAACACTATGTAACTAGAAATCCCCTTTATAACAAAATTTATTTTGCACAGGATTTGATATAAAATAATTTCCATTATTGAATTTAATTTTATATATTTTTAAACATTTATTTATTTATGCATACAAGCTGGGGTGTAGGCCAGAGGTGTGGAGTGGTGAGAGGATTCACAACAGACAGAGTGGGGAGCAGAACAGGCAGATGGACAGAAATACACTGCTGAGGGGAGCAGCGGGTGAGGCAGGAGAGGTCTGCTGCGCTATGTGGGAATCCCTCTGGCCAGGCATCGAACTTATCCTGCAAAGGCTCTGGATAGCTTCATAGTACTGCTCTTAACCCATTGCACCACCAGAGAGGCCCTAATTTTATATTTTCTTAGATATTTTTTCTCAGTATGCTGCTTTATGTCTCTTTCTAATATCTTAAATAATCCTTTTGTGCTTTTATAATTAGATTTTTATTATCTTTCCTAAAACTTTTATTATTTAAGTATGCCAATTAATAATAATTCCTCCAGTACTTATGAATCATTTTTTACTGGTTTATAAGGTACAGATTTTGTGAATGGTGAAATCACTAGGCTTTTTGGGTGATCTTGTGACCGTCTCTAACTTAGGGATTTATTTTATTTACAATAAACAATCTTAAGGTGTTTCTAAATATATGTGTATGGACATCACTATATATTTAGATATCTCTACAAAATATAAGCAATAACAATATGATTTTAATATAGTCCCATAAAATATACACATGGATTTATAAATAACATACACATTTGAATTTATAAATAGCATAAAATATATTGAGTAATTCATTATATTGCATATCTGGCCAGTATACCAGGCAGACATGTCTACCCATGCATACTTTTACTATATAAAGTATGTTTGTTTCATTATTATTTTTCAGTAGCTATTCAGTGACATGTTTAATACTACCTAAGAAGAAAATAACAAAACTATCTCTTTTACTGAAAGAAAAACTTCTCAATATCACTGACATTAAATGCAAGCTCTGGGAAAGAAGCAAAACACAAAATAACTTTCTTTTCATTAACTACAAGAAAAATGACAAGTGCAGCTTAAATGACTTTGTGACTGTAAGTCCTCAATTCATGTAGAGTGAACCTGACAGAATCAGAACTTTCATTTCAGAAATGAAGTGCTGCAGTACGAAAACTGCTTTTTGATTCAAAGTGTACGATAACAAAATAAAGCCTCTATCTAAAGCCATCTTCTGCCTATTCATCGGTGCACCATTGCCTTTCAACTAAATCCATTAAGAATATAAACTACCCTCCACATTAAGTAAACAATATAAAGTATGAAATTATTTTGTAACAGCACTTATTTGTTCACAAAATTAGAATCCAAGGTTTAAGAAATGCTGAGAGGGAAACATTTGCTAAGTATTGCAACTACAAGAAAGGGATACTTGAGTTAATAAATTTTACATCAATAATAGCACTGATCATATGACCTAACCTTAATTGAGTATTTTCCTAGTGTATCTAAACTACTACAGTGCATCCCAACACACTGATGGAAAATGAATTTGAAAGTGTAATGCTTTCTCTGAGGATATCTGACACATTATACCCTAATACATAGGCCAAATGAAGGATAATTTAACCACCAACACAGTAGATATTCCAATAAAGCATCTCTCTTTCTCTCTCTGTCTCTGTTTCTGTCTCTGTCTCTCATCTCTCTAGCAAATATTAGTAGAATTGTTAGTACTTTTTCCCCACTGTATCATTGTAAGCAATGGGGGATTATCACATTTCACAATGAATTTTATCAGTAGAAAAAGAAGCTCAAAGTTTATTGTGCATAAGATCAAAGGATTTGTTTCAGAGGGCATCTGATGCAGTAGAACTTTGGAAGGCCTTGTATTCTGAAAATTTAACAAGACCCTCTGATGTTTTTCATACAAGAGGTCTTTAGACCATAGGATACAAATTCTGCAGTGAAAGCTCTAAGTCGTAGCCATCCACCAGTTCAATGCAGTCTGTCAACAAACCATAGAGCCCATTCCTAGTATTTCTCTCAAGTAACCTATAGTTTGGGGTTCACTCATATATCATCCTTACTTGTATATATCTGCACTTTGTTGCATAGTTAATACTCTAATGAACCCACTCAGTCTTCACTATCAACACCATTGTCATCTTTGTAATGATGAATGGTGATTCTTTGTGTTCAGCTACCACTTTCTCTGTGTTACTAGAATATGAGATCACTTTTTATTGCTCTATAGTATCTAATGTCTGTTCTCTGAGGTTAAGTTCTTCATGTTCTCCCTAAACACAGGTGATCAATAGCTTGTTGTTATGGTCACAAGAATCACTTAAATTATGTAATTTTAACCACCAAATTATGAAAACACTGGTTCAATGTAGAAAAGTACACTAGGAACTGCAATTTCCAGACTCCTAAGTTATTTTTCCTAAAGATACTCTATGAAAGTCTTGTTTTTCTTTTTACTTTTGTTGTTGTACTTGAAGTGGACAACTTAACAGGTAACACCAAGCCAATCCAGACTTTGATCATATCTAGATTTACCCAAGAATAATGTCCTGTCTTTTCTTATCACCACCATTAGCAGCACACAAGTTATTAGTCTTATCCCCATTGTTATGATAAAGGAAGCACCAAACCATTCAACCAAAGCAGCTGTCTTTAGAGGATAATAACATCTTTATCTACCTATAGCAAAACTGACGTTAGTTAGTTGAAGACTGAAATTTTGTTTTAACCACTGTCAGAGGAAACAACTGCAAAGTGTTCTGTAATTAATTGATCTTGTTTTTGAAGTTTCAAATTCTCTTAAGAAAACTCATTTTGGGGGCCTCCCTGCTGGCACAGCGGTTCAGCACTGCGCAGTGGAGCTGTTGGCAGCAGTGACGCAAGTTAGACCCCCGGCCGGGGAGATTCCCACATGGCGCAGCAGACCTCTCCTGCCTCGCCCGCTGCTGCCCTCAGCAGTGTATTTCTGATCTGCCTGTGCTGCTCCCCACTCTGTCTCTGGTGAACCCTCTCGCCGCCCCACGCCTCTGGCCTGTACCCCAGCTTGTATGCATAAATAAATCAATCTTAAAAATAAAAAAGAAAATTCATTTTGTAGAAGTATGCCAACATTAGAAATAGTTAAATTATTTGGGTAGTTGAGTCTTAAAACCTTTCCAAATCATTTAAGATGTCTAGATGGTGTATTTATTTTATCTGACTGATTGTGTCAAGGTGATTGAAAAACACCCACCTCCCCAGCAAGTAGGTGTTATTGTAAGAGGATCTTAATTCATTTTAAAGGTTTTGTTGAATGCATCATTGGATATAAGATCACGTGTTTATTTTAATATATTGATTTATAATATGACTTGTTCCAGAATCATTTGAAGTGGCAATATGCAAAATTTTGTAACAGTTTTGGGTATATGAGAATTTATTTTTTACTGAGGTAACATCCATTTACAACATTGTAAACTCAGAGGTATAGAATCACACCATTCAGCTTCATGTTGCCACACCACACCTGTAGTCCTCCTTAGCGCATTGTCCCTCCTCCCCACTCTGCTTTCCCTCTTGTGCCTTCCTTTCTGGTAGCCTCAATTTGGTAATTTTTTTTTAAAAACATTACTATTTATGTATGTATTTATGTATGTATGTATTTACTTATTTTATGTAGAATTTTTTTTAAAAAAACATTACTATTTATTTATTTACTTACTTATTTTATGTAGAAAAACTGAGGAGTACACCAGAGATACGGTAGGTGAGAGGATTCACCAGAGTCAGAGTGGCACATTTACTGAAATAGACTGCTAAGGGATGCAATGGGTGAGACAGGAGAGGTCTGTTGCACGATGACCATGTAGGTTAACTCCTTGCCTGGGGATAGAACTCATGTCTCAGTGGCTGGCTTGATAGCATTGAGACTTAATCCCTTTGCCACCAGGGAGGCCCCCATTAATATTTTATATAAGCATATATATATGTGTGCCATATATATGTGTGCCATATATATGTGTGTGTGCATGCATATACACACATATATATACATATATGTATATTAGTATTTTAAACATGTAGAACATAATTTTTGATCTTTTATAAAAAGACAAAAATGTGGTAGTGATTGTTTTACACAGATAAAGGCTATTTCTCCGTAGTTAAGGATGAAATATGGAAAAAAGTGCTTCAACTGATGAAAAGATGTTTTTTAAATAAATATATTTTCTTATTTGTAAAATTTCCCAGTGATACTCTTTAGAATATCCAAATAATTTGTTTTTAACTCTAACACATAGTAGTTCTGAATTAGCTTTTACTTTCCCTCTTCCTGTTCAGTATTGCTAGAGGGTTAGTTATAGTGTAGTCAGATAATTTTAAATAATACATAGTTACACACAACTGAAAGTTCATGTTGTTCACCTCATGGAACAAAAGATATATGCCATTAAAGCTGCAAATATACAAATAATTCAAAGCTTCATTTATTCAAGAGGATTTCAGAGTTGTCTTAGTTTTTAACTTTTAATATTATGTACATTTAAAATGTATGCATATTATAAGCTAAATATTAAAGAAAAATAAGTGAATACCAGTAAACCCATAGGTATTATTTTGAAGGATGGTATCTCTCAATAATATTTATTGTACTTGTTTTTTTTTTTTCTTAGTGGAGCGTCTGCATTTGAAGAAGTATAGCTTTTTACTTTATCAATTACAATTGGTTATTTTTAGCAAAAAGTAAATATTTTTGTGTCCCAAACTTTAAAAGAATGCAACTAAAGCATGTCCATATTATGTAATCAATAATGGAACAGCATACAAATTATTTATTTTAAATTTTCAAAAATCAAAAAAGAACATACCATAGGTAGAACAAATAGTATCTTTCCTAAGAAATGAAACATTCTATTTATGCTATATTTCAATAATTTAAACTATTTTAGTAATACATATTGTGTGTGTGTATATATATATATATACACACACACACACATATATATGTATATGTGTGCACATATATAAATAAACAGAAAGTATACATACTCAGTAACATATCTGGAATTGAACACTGCTTACCAACACTTTGTCACCAACACTTTGACAAGAAGAATAAATTAAACTTATTTCTGGCTTATAGCACACCCCATATATCATGTTAATATGGACCAGAATCTAAATTTTAAAAAAGTCTGTTAATTTGCATTTTCCTAAAATAACTCATATATCTGCCTAAAGGCCACTTATTTTATCTTATGCATTTACATGTGACAGATATTTTTTGCAGCTTTGAGATATATTAACAGTAGCCTGAGTTATGACATCTAATAAAATGCCTCCAGAATAATCACCTGAACAGCACATCGCCTTACATGGACCCTGGGCATCACTTCTCACACATGACAAAGGCAAATCACCCTGCGTTTCATGTTATTTTCAGAGTATCAGAGATTGATCATGGAGAGACAATATATTTGGAGCCTGGTCATCAAAGTCAATGCTACCTTCCTTGCATTGCTTTTATTACTTAAGGTCTTGCCTAACTATAAAACCACCAAAATCTTTAGAAGAAAAGCGGTGAGGAGGCGCGGAGTAGCTACCTTCTGCACTCCACTGCCGAACAAGTTGATAGTTCAGGAGGTAGATTTCTTCTTTCTGGACAGCATTGTTGACATTGAAATCATTTCAATTTTTAATTTACCAAATGAAGCATGACAAACAAATTTGTATCTTGACAGTGTCAGGAAGAGAATAAAATAGTGTTAGTTTGAATCATATGTGGCAGCTCCAGGGGTGGCCTGGAAAGGCAGAGACAAGGGTCAGCAATTTTTTTAAAGATTTATTTATGCATACAAGAACTGGCGTGTAGGCTAGAGGTGCAGGGGGTGAGAGGACTCACCAAAGATGGAGTGGGGAGCAGAACAAACAAATCTATTGAAATACACTGCTGAGGGGAGCAGCGGGTGAGACAGGAGAGGTCTGCCGCACCATGTGGGTCAGTTCCCTGGCTGGGGATCGAACTCGTGCTTCAGTGACTGCCTGGAACTTCATAGTGCTGAGACTTATGCCCTGGTGCCACCAGGGAGGCCCCAGATTATTGTTTTAAGGGGTAGATTTGCCAACAGACACAAGACAGAGGCTACAGCAATACTGCCTGCCAAATCCTCCTCACTCCGCTTGTTTGATTTTAGACCTGTAGGACAAATCCTTGCAGAATAAAAAAACAATGTTTCATGATTTTTTTTTTTTTTTTTTTTTTTTTTGTAGAAACTGGCTACATTGTTGTTTGAATCAAAAAGGGAAGGAGTCCAGGTCTGGGACATAGAGAAGAAATACCTGGTAATTTGGAGCTTTAAAAAGTAAGACAATGATAGATTCTTAAAAGATTCATTGATACCTCAGTATTTCTAGAAGATATAGAGAAATCTGTAAAGAGCTACAATATAAACTTGTATGGCTGAATCTAGATAAGAAACCAAAATATAATTTTGGCTATAATTTAGCAGGGGAATTTAGAGACTGCAAAGCAACTGGATTGCAATTATTTTCTTTGCACCGTGGTTTTCAAAAATAATACTAGCAATACAACAATCAGTTACCTCATGACTTTCTTTAAAAGCTTCCAAAATTTCGTACAGAATTGTCATCACTTAATTATAAGGAGCATATATAGTGAAAGCATGAAATTATGGTGCTTGAAAACTTAAGGGGAGTCTTCAACTTTTGGAAGTATCAGTGTAGACTGATTATGAAGTCAATTTATAGGGCATAGAGTCACGTAATAGATTCTGTTCACGCAATTAGAATAATCCTCATATGCTGTGAATGCTGAATTATGGACGCCAAATATAAAATCCTCTTTGGTTTAAAATTCTTGGTTTCTATTTACCTCTTTGCTTATAATAGGAGGCATTGCATTATTGATGACAGTCTGAAAATCTGTAATTGTGAAAAATAATTTAAACTCAAAAAAAGTGAAAATCTTGGAAACTCTGATTTAAGATAATGTCCATTCATTATATTAATATCCAATACATTTGTAAAAGAATCAGTCTTCTTTAATTCACCCGATTATATAAATAATGTGTAGTTATATATATTTATGAATGTCAGCTTTTAAATTTCTGGTACTAGAGGAAGACTAGTCTAAATAGCCCAGTAAGTTGAAGAAGCTACTCATTAATTAGCAAAGAAGAAAGTTGAAATCAACTGAATGCCTACTCATTATTATAATTATTTATTTGAATACATCTGTTTAATACATTATATCCTTTATTTGGTGATCCTCCTTTTTTTATTACAAGTGGACATTTATAATCACTGACCCAAAGATTGAATAGGCAAGGTCAAAATTCCCCACTATCATAAGACGAATATTCAAAATAGATTTACTTTATCGTAAAACTTCAGGTCTCCATTGAGAATGTCGACTTTATATCTTCTGTTCTACCACATAGCCTCAGACACCAAATATTTGGTTAGGTCACTATGTTCAATTTTCTAGACTTCTTGGCTTTGTGAGTTCTGCAATTTATTATTTTTCAATCTTCCTCTTGCAGTTATGTCTCTACCAGTCTATCAGCTGTTATATTTCATTGCTGTCAGTGTGATGTGCCATTATAAACTTCCCCATTCACATTTAATCTAAACACTGGAGAAAGATTTGTTAAAATTAACATTTTGTTATTTGCATACATAAATACATGTTATATAATTATATTTATGCATCCATTAGGTTCTGAAGACAACATGTAAGGCCTAAATTAAATGTAATTTGAATAATACTCCATAAAACGCCATAGCATTATGCATAAAAGTCATACAGAACATGTATAAAAATGCTCAAGCAGTTCTTAAGCCCCTGTAAAGTTTCAAATGTTCTTATTAAGTTAAATTAAAAAGTAAAAAGGAATTTCAAGTACTAATAATATGGTTTTAATTCATTCATTCTTATGTTTTTCTATTAATTGACTTTGCTTTTAAGATAACATCCCCAAATCTAAGTAAATGGAAAACAAATAGAATATTCCAGAGTGCTTCTTCTTAATGGAAGATTTTATTATATTACGATTATGCCTCCACCAGTATCATATTCAAAGAAATGTATTACCTTTTCTTGCATTATAAAATAAAGCAGAAAAAGGTAAAATATAAACCATCAACAAAGCCTGTATTAATAAATATGATACACTCTCAAAGAAGTGAATATATGTCTGTGTTTATATAGACACATTCCAGGATATGAAAAATTAGTTTGCAAAATAATATGTGGTGTGATCCTACCATCTAGGCCTTATTAAATTGCCAAGCAGATTTTTAAAAAATGCTAACTATATATTGGACCTCCTTGATAGCACGGGGAGTAAAGATACGGTGCCATCAAACTATTTCCAGCCAGAGCAGCATGAGTTCCATCCCCGGTCAGGAATCTGACCCACACGGCACAGCAGGCCTCTCCTGTCTCACCTACTGCTCCCCTCAGCAGTGCATTTCAGTAGATCGGCCTGTTCTGCTCCCCACTCTGTCTCTGGTGAATCCTCTCACCCCCACACCTCAGGCCTACACCCCAGTTCTTGTATGCATAAACAAACAAAATTTAAAAAAAATAAATTTTAACTATACAAATGTCTGGCAAGATTAATCTTAAAAGAAAAGCATATAGGGCCTCCCCAGTGGCGCAGCAGTTGAGTGCTGCGCTGTGGAGCTGTCAGCAGCAGCGACACGAGTTCGACGCCCGGCAGGGGAGAATCCCACATGGCGCGGCAGACCTCTCCTGCCTCACCCGCTGCTCCCCTCAGCAGTGTATTTCTGATCTGCCTGTTCTGCTCCCCACTGTCTCTGGTGAACCCTCTCCCTGCCCCATGCCTCTGGCCTGTACCCCAGCTTGTATGTATAAATAAATAAATCTTTAAAAAGAAAAAAAAGAAAAGCATATAAATATTATTAAAGTCAAAATACATTATTTATCTAAAATTCCAGTTGAAAACTTTGAAAACAAGATGATTATAAGGTGTATGCTAATTCCTTTAAGCATAAAATAGGCATGTTCCTAACTAATGGCATGCTTCGTTTAATCTCAATATCTTGAATATAAAGAGAACTTGTAACTTTTTTCCAGACAACTGAATATGGCAAAGACGATGGGTTAGCATTTTTACAATAGGGTTATTCTATGTGCAAAATTTAAAGGATTTTCAGATACAATTAATACCGCTTTAGTTCATATTAAGAAAATAAAAAGAGATTATCTTGGGTGAGGCTGACCTAATCAGGTGGGCTCCTAAAGGTAGGTCCAGAGTTCAGAGACGCTGTTCCAGAAACTGTAACTGGATTTCAAGAAACACAGTGCCATAAATTTTAGAACATAAGAAAATCAATTTTCTCAACAACCTGATGTAGTTTAGAAGCAAATCTTCCTTTAGGTAAGTCTCCTGATGAGAATGCAGCTTTACTTATACCTTGATTGCATCTATGAGAACTTGAATATGATGACTGGTCTTCTGACCTACAGAAACTGTGAAATAATAAATGGGCTTTGTGCTAAGCCACTTGGTGTGTAATAATTTGCTCTGCAGCACAGAAAACTAGTATAGATTTTGGTACTGGAACTATTTCAATTTCTCCAAGTACCCATTTTCCATAAATCCAGGTTTATAGACAATAATTAAGTCAGAGTAACCAGATGCATCCTGCTAAAAAGCTTCTTTTTTTTGATAGGTAGTTCATATATTTCTGCTAAATACCATTATTGCTTCTCCTTTTAGCTTTGTTCTCTGAAAGGGTATTATCATGTTAAAACACTCCTTATCTACAAACCCAACTTAGGCACATTATACCTTTTAATATATAAAAAGGAAAAATTAAAGGTGGGCAGGAGAGCTGTTGCTACTGCTTTGCAAAGGGAAAATAAGGTTGTGTGAAAATAAATGCCTGCATAGTCACTGGCAGGCAGGAGCACTGCCAATTACTTGATGATTTTTTTTTTAAGATTTATTTATTTATGCATACAAGCTGTGGTACAGGCCAGAGGTGTGGGGTGGCGAGAGGGTTCACCAGAGACTGAGTGGGAAGCAGAACAGGCAGATGGATGGAAATACACTGCTGAGGGGAGCAGCGCGCGCTCTCCCCGGCCAGGGGCGGTGTAGAACTCCTGTCGCAGCTGCTGACAGCTCCACAGTGCAGCAGCGGTTAGGGGTTTCTAACCGCTGCACCACTGGGAGGTCCTACTTGATCATTTTTTACCTTGGTCTTCAAGATACTATATAAACAGAACTTTGATTGCTTCTGTGATTTCACCTCAGGCAATTTTCTCTGCCATGTAATTCTTCCAAAATGCCAAGCGTGTTTGTAATTCAGTGTCTTTTTACTCTTGCTTTTCTCTTTTACACAAACATTTTCTCCATCTTTTAACAAGTAATGTTTCCATCACTCTATATACAGGTCTTAATGTAAGTGCGATGATCTACCCATCATATCTAAATTAACCTCTTTCTCCATTCTCTCAATATCATATCACCCCAATTTATTGTTTTACCAACATTTATTATGTTCTCAAATTAACTAGAAAAATTAGAGTTAGTCTAGTAAATAACATTATTTCAGGATGTAAAAGAACACCAACAGCTCTAATACATATAATTCTTATTTGAATTGAACAAACAAGAAGGCTATTTGGAACTCATATAGGAGATTGGAATAGAAGAGCGTTTCATGGAAAAATCAATCCCTGTGTGAAAACAAAATTCAATATGAAATGTGTTATACCAGCAATCTATTCTAATAAATGCATAATAAAACGACATTGATAATGGAACTCCATATTACAAGAGACGGGTCAAACGACTAACCAGAAATCAGCTTTTTAAAGATGTAGCTGAAATAGCAGGTCTATATATCCTCCCACACAGTCACCATACACACAGAGCAGTGAAAATTTCCTAGTGATGATTCTTTATTTTCAACTACTTGATATTATCATGTTAGTGAATTAGACATGTAAAATGTGTAATTTGACATATAAATTAATTTAATGTGTAAAATTCCAATTTTATACAGCATGACTTCCAACCGATAAAAATTGCTTCCAAATTTGTTTCTTACAGTCAAAGGAAGGAATGACACTGTAAGTAAAATGCTCTATTTCCCTCTGAGTAGGTGTAAATTCTGAGTCTGTTGATCCCGTGAATTCTTTGCTTCTCATATGCCTGCATTAATTTCTATGTACAGACATTGACAAATATGCCATCCTAGTTCTATAAAGAAGAAAAGTAAATGCTAACAAATTATATATTATTGATTTTGTTAATTGATATAGAGAGACTACATAGTGTTAGAAAATAGTGTTAAACATTATTTTAATAGACATTTATAAATATAATATTCATGAGCTATGTTTTCCCTTAAATATCAAAATTGAATATGGTTAATATTTTCATTTTTTACACTTAATAAGAACAAAACACTCCTTTATAATCTAAATTAAAATTCAGTTTTCCATAAAGGGCTTTGATGCATATTTGAAATTCATCAAGCCATAGCTATTTGCCTTTCTTAAAGGTAATAGGAATATACTAGTAGAATGATTAACCAATATCTACTACAATCTAAATTAGGAAAAAAATATGCTCTAATGGCATTGTTTGAATCCACACTCATATATTTAATCAACAAAACAGTTGACCAATTTCAGTAACTTGATTAAATAGTCACATAATAATTAATTTTGATTTAATTAATTGTAATATGTAAACAATTAGGATTTTACATTTTATAATTAAGTGTAGTGAATGGCGTGAAAAGAATACTGGAAATAGATTTTAATATTGAAATTCAATAAAACGTGACTTTAAAAATCTTTTAACATACAAAGCTCTGGTATTTGAATGAGATTTACTAAAAATGCATATGAATAAATAAACTAAGAATCAACAAAAGGTACAAATATTCAACAAATTGAAGGACAAATCTCAGGATTTTATAACGTGACAAAAAAATGGGAAAAGATGTTTGTATGTATCCTTTAGAGGTCCTCGTTTAGAATTTATACAGAGGAAATATCCAATCTTCTAAAATGGTTGATGGTCACATTTTCAAAATGTAGTCTACTAAACTTAACTTCCAGGAGATTCTCAATTGACATAATCTGATATTTTAAACACAATCACAGAACTAATCACAGCCATAACTAAAATCACTGTGACCATCACAAAACCATTTTTGGTAGACTAGAGTGTTCAATTTGTTTCTTTGAACTTTGGGACCTTGTCTTTTAAGTTATTTTATATTTCCTTTCCCTCTATACCAAGAAGTACAGGTGCTCCTGGCTGTACTCTCAGTGTATTTGCCATAAATGAATCTTTTGTTCAGGGGTTGATCCATTGAACCCTGCTAATACTACTACGTTGTTCTGACTACTTATTTTGAAAATTCCCAGTTTTATTTATTTTATTTTTTTAAAGATTTATTTATTTACGCATACAAGGTGGGGTGTAGGCCAGAGGTGTGGGGTGGTGAGAGGATTCACCAGAGACAGTGGGGAGCAGGACAGGCAGATCTACTAAAGTACACTGCTGAGGGGAGCAATGGGCAAGACAGGAGAGGTCTGCTGTGCCATGTGGGAAGTTTCCTGGCTTGGTATTGAATTTGGGCTGCAGTGGCTGCAGAGAGTTCATAGTGCTGCACTTAATCTGTTGCGCCACCAGGGAGGCCCTGAAAATTCCAATTTTAATTTCATGTGTCTTATACATGTATATGTGCATACACATCCCAGATAAACAAAAGTTGCTTTGACTTTGCTTTCAAGAGTTGAAAGGAGTTGTAAGACCAAGCTTGATAACTGATTCTTTGCTGTATATATGTCTTGCTTGTGAGTTGTACAAAATTTATAAGTTGTTTTATTCTCTACATCAGTTTAGGTGTCAGGAATGATATATGTAGTAATTTGTAGAGTTGTAGACCAAACATTGATGAGCTGACAGGTGTTAGATATGTGCTATCTTTTTAAAGATGCTGCATTGCATCAGATCAAAATCCCATTTCTGCTTTACTGGGGTAAATGTCTGTTCATATAGGAATGAAAAAAAAATGAAGTAATCAGAATCTTAACTCTGTGGAGCCTGAGGGTGTCATTGAAGAGATGGAGTAAAATTGATTTTAAAAAATAATTCATAAAAATCTAAACCTATAATCAACATACAAAGTTTAATGCCAACATATGTGAACAAGAAGATAGTGTGTATTGTTTTCTATGCTCCCAATCAACATCATTGGCATATTAACCGCTACAAGAATCTTCTGTGAATCAAGAAGGATGTAGATTACTTCATTACTCATAGTAAGGAATGATGTCCTGCCCTGATGAATTAGTTGGCGCCCTCATAGCACAGCACACCATCTCCCTTTCCAGGTAAAGGCAAGGCGGACAAGTGTCCTTGCATAGTGAATGAAATGTTTCTGCCTTGTTATGTCCCAGGTTTCAGGAACTTCTCTCTCATAACTATATATTTCGTACTGCTCTGAGCACTCCTTCACACCTTGCACTTGAGAATGGAATTGCAAGGTGCTCACTGATATCTCGTAGGTGATATTTTAATGCTGGCAGAATCTTCATTTCCAGTGCTTTAGTATTATTAGCTAATTACAAGTTTTGCCTTTGTTCTTTCTCTAACACCTATTCATCCAAGTGTCAACCAACAAATCTTTTTCACAAATCATTCTCAACTAATTCTAGTTGACAGTGATCTCATTAATAGACATCGTTTTGCTTAACATTAATTTGACATTCAGTTGCATATTTTACTTTTGAATCTCATAGATCATTTTAAAAATAATTATTACATTATCCAAGGCTTCTTTGCAGGCAACTGGTTGCTGCATCCCTTGAGAACTCAGGTTCTCTGCAATGACTTTTATTTTATACAGCAACTTGTGAAATATTATGCATGCTATCAATGTTCATTACATGTTTGTGGAACTGAGCGACTGCCTAAACAAAGGAATGAAGTTCATAAATGGAAAACTAAACTTCAGCAAAACGCAATAATCATGATCTTTCAAAACTATTTTTAAATGAAGCTAGAGTTTAGTGACACTCAGAAAATGTAAGAATGAAGTTTATTAATTTTAGCAAAAAATAAGTGAATTTATTGCTAGCATGTGTTTGTATAAATAGCTTTTGAAAAAACTACAGCTCTAGATTTGACATAATTTTAAATTTATTAATAATTATAAAAGTTAAAAAGAGCTAAGAAATAAGACTGGATTTCATTTATTTTGTGGCAAAATGAATTTATATAACTGGAAATAAGTATTTAAACACATTATTTTTGCTAAATTTAAAAATAATGATGAAATTCGCCACAAAAAAATGGATAAAGATATAATAATATAGTGAAAAAAGAAAAGACAAAAAGACCCTGTTAGATTCTGGCAAAATAACTTTGCCTAATAGAGGACAGGAGAGAGAAGGGTGTGGGCTGATGGGGCTGTTTTGGTGGTGAAAAGTAAATGAAATTTGAAAAAGATTTATTTATTTATACATACAAGCTGGGGTAGAGACCAGAGGTGTGGGGCGGCAAGAGGGTTCACCAGGGACAGAGCGGGGAGCAGAACAGGCAGATCAGAAATACACTGCTGAGGGGAGCAGCGGGCAAGGCAGGAGAGGTCTGCCGCACCATGTGGGATTCTCCCCAGCCGGGCGTTGAACTCGCATTGCCGCTGCCGACAGCGCCACAGTGCAGCGCTTAACCGCTGCGCCACCAGGGAGGCCCGAAAAGTAAATGAAATTTGGTTGACAGATGTGATGAGAAAATATAGTCTTGGAACCTACACAGCATTGTAAACTAATGTTACCTCAATTTAAAAAATAAAAATATAAAGAAAAGAAACACCATAGATCTAAAGAAAACTTAGAAACAATTTTTTAATCATCTCTTCCTAACAATTATTATTTGTAAGTTCTTAACTATAACTAAAATCCAGTCTACCATGACATCCATTCTATTCTCATTCCTAATATTTTGACTATGTGCATTTATCTTGAATATTTATGTATATATAATGTATATAGAGAGAATGAGGGGGCAGTGGCTGAAAAACCTCTCTGATATGGCTCTAGTATATTTAAAAATATATATTTATTTATTTATGCATACAAGAACTGGAGTCTAGGCCAGAGGTGCAAGGATTCTCCAGAGACAGAATGGGGAGCAGAACAGGCAGATTCATTGAAATACACTGCTGAGGGGAGCAGCAGGGGAGACAGGAGAGGTCTGCTGCACTGCAGCTATGTGGGTTAGCTCCTTGGCAGGGGGTTGAACTCAGGCTGCAGTGCCAATAACTTGATAGTGCTGAAACTTAACCCATGCACGAGCAGGGAGGCCCACCATCATCCTGTATCTTTTATAACAATACTCCTTTCCTCACTCACAGCACAGGAGACTAATATTGAGCTGCTCTGTCTCAGACACTGCATGACTGTGTGGGGTGTTGGAAGGTCTAACTTCCCATTAATAGGAAGTTAGGTTATATTGCTTCCCACTGTGCCTTGCAGTATCCTCTGTACTTTTCTCAAGGTCTTGCTTTCCTCAGTCTCACTTTTATGTTTCTGAAGTTTTGTACTGAGACCATTTTTCTCCCCACACTGAAGCCAGCACAACTGTTTCAAGGGTTTATTTGATGCCAGTGAATTGACTCTGATAGAATGCAACCAAGAGATAGCCCTTCATTAATAAGGATATTAGCATAAAACTTTTATAAAAATTTGGGGATTTTGATATATGTCCTCAAGAGAGTAGAATGAAACAAAGACACAATCTGTCTGCCTTTTTTCCCTGACAATTTTCAATTTTAAAAGGTTTACTCCTTACTTTAGTTTTGCACTTGCTTCCTTCTAAAACATTTTTAAGCGTTTGTACTAGAGAATTTGAATAGAAAATGAATGAAAGTGGTGCTTCCTTAATCATAGATGTTAAATTCTGTGCCCTTGCTTCAACTTCTGTGCCACACTCTTGCAATGCTTGTTGGTCTTGGTAACTAGTCAGCCTGCTCATTATGTACCTAACATGTATAAGAGGGAGAAAAATTAGTGTCGCTGTCAAGCACGTGTTATTTTACTCACCTCACTTTTCTTTTACCACATAAAATCATTAAGATTCCAGACATTTTGTACTCAGATTGCCTCTGTTTGTGTTATGTCATTAGCTGTGTAATCTTGGTTGTGATTTAATTCCTTATTTCCTCAAATTTCTCAAATAATAGTAATAGCATCAGCACTTATATATTAGTATATTAACAGTATGGTAATACATGATTGAATTGCTAATTTTTTTAATAATTCAAAGTCTGACATGATAGGTAATCAAAAAACAACACTTTATTGCTGTCTTTCTGCATTCTTTTCCTCTGCCTGTGGCATCAATTCACTCCCCTGTCTCCTAAACTTTTTTTAATATAATAGATATTTATTTTTGTTATTCGTATCTTTTACATTATTATGTATTCCCCATAAGTTACCCACCACCTGTTCACCCGTGGAGCCATCACCATAGTCCTCCGTGCTCCCCTCCCCCCCCTTGAGCCCTCCCCCTCCCCTCCTTCCCTGCTGAATGTTGCTTTCTTATTTGGCTCCCCTATATTCCTGTTATAAGTGAAACCATTCGATATTCTAAACTCTTTAAGCCATTCTTCTTCTTTACACTGATATCCTAGATTTCTACTTCCTGAATAAAAAAAAAATCTTGAAATAACACTCTATAATTTTATCTTTTTAGCTCTGCACATTCCTTATATACAACTTCTAGGTAGTTTTAACACCTATAATCTTTTGCAAATTTACCTACAATCTGCTAAACTCTACATCAGATCTTACAAATTATTTGAAGTGCTTAATAATACTTATGAAAATACTGTCATTTTTGAAATAATCCTTAAATAGGATAAAGGTGTCCAATGAGACCCAACATAAATTAAAAATTAAATAAACCTTTCTTGAGATAGTTATTTCAGATAAAATTAAAATTAATAATTTATAAAATGAATATGAAATTATTGCATGTGGACTACTTAAGAAAGCATGGGAGAGGCAATGCCTTCATACCAAAATCACACACAAAAAAAAAATTGTTTCCTTCCTGACTGCCCTAGAGACTTCAAGTTCCAACACCAGAAACAACAACAGCCTTAAAAACAGCTTATCTCCCTTCTAGTGATTCTGATTTTTCTGATAAACTGGTAGAGAATTTATGACCAAAAAAGCTTCCAGAAAACAAAACACTAATGGATAAATTTTGTGAAGTGATTCTTAGATATCTGGAGTTGTTTCTCTATCTGCTTAGACGTAATGATATTATTGACCCTGTTTGCTAAAGGGACGCAATGGCAATACCTTTATACAGATGACCACGTGTACTTAGCTATGACAAAATACCCATAGATAATGAAATTTGCCCTTTTCCAGAGGGCATTTCAATGAAAAGAGACTGACTGCCTCTGACTGTGAGAAAATGGGGGAGGATGAAAATCTGAGTTTAGTATTTAAATCCCTTCCTTAAGATCCACAAAAGACAACTGAAAAGTCTATGACTGCCGGAAAAAACTCCCTATCTCTTATAGTTACAGTCAATATTTGTGTAACTGAAACTCAAAATCATATAGAAAACTGAATTACTGTACAGAATGAATTCTCAAATTATAAGGATGTCTAATGTTAAAGTACTAACATTGATAGGAAACAAATCATAACACCAAATTAGGATGTGTGCATATGAGCAGATTCAATATATATATGGGGGTCTTCTTTGAACCTCCAAATTCTGCAGAAGCTTCTGTGCTACAAGAAATCCTTTCACCACTATTTGATAGGGTTGCCATCTCTTTGTCTAAAGAAATTGTAATGTTCTGATCTAAAATGGTTGCCGTTCGAGGGATGATTGATTCTCCTCCGGAAGTATCCATTGTTCTGAGCCTGGGGTGCATAGGATATGTAATGTACAACAAAATATTGATTGACTTTCCCAAATTATATAGACAGATGTCTGTGGAATAATGGAGGCAATAGTTTGAAAAAATATAAAATTGCCTCATCCAATTTTTTTTTTTTACATGAGAATTACTACACTAACACACCGGGACACATACCTTTATTAAAGTCCACAGGTGGAGTGTTTTGGGGTTCTTGGGCTAAGACTGCATTGATCAATTCAAACCCAAAAGAGTGGGTTTTGGTAAATTCCAATATATTTTTTTTTTCTATGGGGCACATCAATAGCAGGCCTTGGGAGGCAGTGGAGACTATTTATCATAAGGGACCACTGAAAATGTCATTTCAGGAACATACATTTGCCTGTGACTAGGTGGGCTGTTATCTAGGGCATGCATTTTCATGAATGGGTGAATGTCAGTTTGCCCACCGGTTGGTTGGCCAAACAAAATGTATGCCAAGGCTTGGTACCATGAAGTTGCTTAGCTAAGTTCTTCATGTGCGTATCTAAGAATTTCCCCCTGGGGACTCCCTGGTGGTGCAGCGGTTAAGTGCTCCCCACTCTGTCTCTGGTGAACCCTCTCGCCACCCCATGCCTCTGGCCTGTACCCCAGCTTGTATGCATAAATAAATCTAAAAAAACAAAGAATTCCCCCCTTATCTTTCCCATAACAACTACAATAAAGTTTATTAATAATAGTTATATATCAGTATTTAAATGATAAAATAATGAATATTAACTAAAGGTAGAAGAGCTTTAGCATCTTCTTTGGAGAAAAGTCAGCTGGTTTCCAGTTTCTTGTGGAACCTTACATTCAATCTGATCGAACATGGTTCCATTATTTTGTTTAGAAGTTTCATATTTTTTTTTAAGATTTATTTATACATACAATCTGGGGTACAGGCCAGAGGTGTGGGGCGGCGAGAGGGTTCACCAGAGACAGAGCGGGGAGCAGAACAGGCAGATCAGAAATACACTGCTGAGGGGAGCAGCGGGCGAGGCAGGAGAGGTCTGCCGCACCATGCGGGATTCTCCCCGGCCGGGAGTCGAACTCGCATCGCTGCTGCCGACAGCTCCACAGCGGAGCGCTTAACCGCTGCGCCACGGGGGAGGCCCAGTTTCATATGGTTTTAGGAGTACTGTGGTGATAAATTGATGATTTTCACATGGTGGCTTTATTATACATCTGCAAGTCTCCTATGTTTTCCAAAGATGGCTAAATTATGTTTCCCAGGTTTCCTCCCCTGTATAATTTGGTTAGGGTAGGCCGCGAGAATTTTGGACATGATTTGTAAGGTGAAAGTGAAGTAGCAGCCATATTGCTTTCATAATTGGAAAGCCAGCAAAGAATAACAGGTGATATAGGTGATGTTACAACTAGGCATGTTTATACTTTTATTCTGCTCAGTTTATTAATATCAAACAGTAGCTTGACAGAAGCTGTTTCACCTTCCCCAACTCTTGAACTGGATGCAAATTTAGATCCATAACAAAGTCTGCCAACTTTCCTGCAAAAAAACAGTATCATCAAATTTGAAGGTGATGAGAAAGTAACATAGTTAGATTCCAGTTTATTTGCAGTTCATGGTAATTTGTCTTTGTTATTGCTAACTTTATATCCATCTTCCCTTTTGAACTACCTGTCTTTCATACTTCGACGTTTAGTATCAAATGAAAAGACAAAAGATTTATTCTTGTTCACTTTTCTCCCAGAGTTACACACAAATTTCTGCACACTGTATAGAAAAGTTTTGCTTCTGTGGTGAATCCTTCCCGTTAATCAGGTGTACCAGATATTCAGCCTTATCATAAATTTTCAATGTTTCAAATAATTTGCTAGAGTATGAGTATTGGAACATAATAAAAAGTTTAAATATGGGATTTTTTTGTTTGGATATTTAACATCGCTAAAGATGGCATGTTGCATTAGTAAGAGATAACTAGAAAGCTGTTGGGAAAGAAGATAAAAATAATTCAGAATTTCAAGTTGTATACAACGTTAAATTGCACCTAGCCTGGAAATCTAATTTTTAAAAAGGGAATCATATAAATATTGAAAAAGGAAAAAGCATGCAAGGACTATTCAGATGATTTCTATTATAATAATCTAGGAATAGGAAAAAACTATCTAACCCTACATTAAAAAATCAAGAATGTATGAAAGATTATATAAATTAATTCAACTACTGTACAAATAAAGTAAACCACTGATTATCTCTTGAATGTGGTCAACTGCAATTCCCCAAATGTAAACTATGATTATGGCTAGTATACAGCATGTCATAAACGTAAGATACATTATTATATGTCAAATGTATTTGGATATATGTTATGGCTAGAGAAAGAATGAAAAAAATGTGTTACTATTATAATGGTTATCGTTATTATTGGTAGTAATAATCGCAGTACCATTAGCATTAATAGTGGTAAAAGCCCAGCATTATATAATACTATTGGAGGTTTATGACACTTTCCATTCATAGACAATTAATGACTGAGACCATGAATACACCCATGAAAAAAATAAAGCTTAAAAACAAGATTGTGAAATGTGACTGTTGTATGATTAGTCTACATGAGCTGTCATAAAATTTAAAAGATTTGAAGTAAACGTGATAACATTTTGAAAGACACATTGAGTATTTTTTTATGAAATTATTAAAGTCACTCTTAAGAGAAGATTCAGTTTTTACAAACATTATTAAAGTTCTCTTCTCATGACTCAGTCACTAATTAAAACACAGATGTAAAATTCACTTTTGTATTTAACTCACTTAACTATTTAAAAAAAAATCAAGCTTAGGGCCTCTCAGGTGGCACATGGTTAAAGTCTCAGCACTATCAAGCTTGCTCAGGCCACTGCAGCATGAGTTCCATCCCAGCCAGGGAGCTGACCCACACATGGCACAGCAGACCTCTTCTGCCTCACCCACTGCTTCCCCTCAGCAGTGTATTTCAATAGATCCACTTGTTCTGCTCCCCAGTCTGTCTCTGGTGAATCCTCTCACCCCTTGTACCTCTAGCCTACACCCCTGTTCTTGTATGCATAAATAAATTAATTAAACCTTAAAAACAAAAGAAATCAAACTTATTTTCTCCTGATTACAAAAGTTTCATATACCCATAACAAAACAAGTTAATATGCATTATTGGTTTACTCCCAAGTCTAACGATATGCTTGCAAATTTAAAATCATCATCCTCTCCTCAACAATTTTTAATGAAGATATATTGATGCTAATGTCAGATGAAGCTCTCTTCCACATGGCAAAATTGCATTGAAGACTGATGCATGAGACTCTAAGATTAAAGATGCTTCTACAGCTGCAGTTTGTTACTCCCCAACGTAACATATCACAGGGAAAAGTAAACATGCTTTCTTTAATAAAATAATATACAAATTAAGTCATATTATTTATCCTAAGTCAATGGTGAACCACATCAAATGATTTATCTGCATAGGTTGATATAATCATGTTTTTTTTTTTCCTTATTGTTGATGTGGTATGTAACAGCAATTGATCTGCATAGGAATCTCGAATTATTTTAAAGAATTCTTACAGCATTATTTTTTGACTGTCCTTTTTAATCAAATGCTTATCCCAGTCTCCATACAATGTGATTTATTTTTTCTACCTTGTAATAAACCAAAGTGGTATAAATTAAAATGTATACATAATTATCTAAAGTAAGAAACAGAAGGCTTTGCTAATTTGTTTCTCAAGATGCTTTATGTCAGATGAAAACATTATATAATACATTGCTAAATATAGCACATTTATGTGATTGTAATCACTTCTGGAAAATATTTTCCCCAGTGTTAAAAATATAAACAATCTAAAACTAAAATGAAATGTATCTTCATTTCATTTTATAATCCTTTCAGCTAAAAATAGTAAGTTACCTCTTTTATTCATAGAAATTAAAAATAAACATGTTATTTATACATAGTAATTATTTAGGCATGCTTTTTCAGGAAAATTGTTCCTTTGTATTTCATTTTTTAAGAGAAAAATCTTTTTATTTAAAGATTTGTTTTATTTATTTATGCATATAAGAACTGGGGTGTAGGCCAGAGGTATGGGGGGTGAGAGGATTCACCAGAGACAGAGTGGTGAGCAGAACAGGTAGATCTATTGAAATACACTGCCAAGGAGCTGTGGGCAATACAGGAGAGGTCTGCTGCGCCATGTGGGTCAGCTCCTTGGCTAGGCTGGAACTCATGCCACAGTGGCTGACAATAGCTTGATAGCACTGTGACTTAACCCCAGAGCCACCAGAAGTCCCTAATAGCAAAAATTCTTTAATAACCACTTATAAATGTATATTTATAGATTCTAAATTAAAATATTTATAATTTTCTGTTTTTTCTAATGTTCTCCCTAGCCATCCTACATATGCTTTAATATTTTTATCATACATAGCATATGGCAGCAAAATTATTTCCTTTTATTAATTTATTTCAGACTAGATAAACTGTTAAATTCACTTCATTAAAGAATTAGGGATTTTAAGAAACCAGTAATTATGCAATGATAATTTTAGGACACTACAAAAAGATGAAGGTTAAATTAGTGAAATATATGATTATTTCTCTAGCTCTTTTGAACATAAATTGAGGATTATCTGACATGGGTGGAATAGGCAGTGTTTGAGGACAGGCTTTCAGACTTTTCCTGAATCTGGGAGGGCTGGGCTGTCCTAGTTGTCATTCCTGCTTCTCCCCATTAAACTAACCAGAGGCATTTTATTCTCTCATAGACGACCAGTCTCTTAATTTCTCGCCACAAAAATTTCCAGTTTTTTAGAATACCCATAGGTTGTAACTTGCATAAATTCTGTCACATATAAATCCGGATACTTGGGGAGAGTTTCAGATCTCTCTGTTGCAATAGCCTCTGTCTCCCTCCGGACATTGCTGAGCCTCTGCTCCTGAGCTAGGAGCAGGGAAGGCACCAGCTTTTCTGATGGATGCCCACCCTGGGAGCACTGAGGTGGCCAGCTGTGAAAGTCTGTTCTTGGTTTGCATCTCTGGGAGTAGAATCTGCAATTTACAAGTGAGCTCAAATGAGGCTGATTAAGATCTTGTTTTCTTGACCTGGTCTGTCTGGTGTACAGCTGTTATCCACAATGGGGGATGCATGGAACAAAGGAGCCCCTGAATCCTCTGCTACTCTAATCTGATACATGGTCCCTGAAAGGAAGATTAGGGGATATGTGAAAAATTTGGTGTTCTGCCTCCCCTGAGAGATTCTTGGTCCCCCTTTTAGAATGTAGCTTCCATCTCATCGGATGAGGAAAGGCATGGGATGTCACAGCTTAACTCCATGAGCTTTAGTATGAGTAGATTTTCTTCAATTTATGCTTTTTCATTTATTGCATGTCCTTAGGCCTATTTACAGATATTTTGAATGGTTGTTTATTTTTCTAATTTTTACCAGTTACAGTAGCTTCACTTGGGCAAAGGTTGACAAAGTTTCTCAAGCCAGGGCCTCCCCGGTGGCGCAGCGGTTAAGCGCTGCGCTGTGGAGCTGTCGGCAGCGGCGACGCGAGTTCGACGCCCGGCCGGGGAGATTCCCACATGGCGCGGCAGACCTCTCCTGCCTCGCCCGCTGCTCCCCTCAGCAGTGTACTTCTGATCTGCCCGTTCTGCTCCCCACTCTGTCTCTGGTGAGCCCTCTTGCCACCCCACACCTATGGCCTGTACCCCAGCTTGTATGTACAAATAAAAAAAATAAATTTAAAAAAAGTTCCTCAAGCCAAATTCCAGAAATAATCTGTCCCCAAAATATTTTGAATACACATTGTATACAAGCTTTAGAACTGAGGTAAAATAAAGGAGACTAGAAACACTATGGACACCGTGAGATATTTCAAATATTTACTATATAGCAAGACATATTTAAGGAATAGCAGGTAGTAAAGATTTGTGAAACATTAGATATGTAGCAGAGTGTCAAAAGATGAGACTGGGAATGCTCAATGGGATCATAGCTTCTGTTAAGGGATCTAGAAGGATGTGATTTTAATTGTGTAGACAGTGCAGGCAATCTCTTTACATAGTAGTTTAACATTTTGTCAGGGGAAATACAGAGCTTCCATGAAAGATAGAAGAATAGATAAATACTTCCTAATAATTAAATGTTAATAGAGATGCACATATACTATGAATTCTGTGAATATGCAAAGACTAGAAAAATACCACTTTTTGTGAAAGCAGGTTGAGAATATCAGTATTATTCAAAACTTGAATACATGAGGGTAGTGGACTTAAATCTCCCCTAGTGGACAGTTATCTACCGTTTTATTTATTTTAAAGGTCTCCTTCAGGGCCTCCCTAGTGGCACAGGGGTTAAAGACACAGTGCTATTAGGCAGTCACCAGCCACTGCAACAAGAGTTCGATCCCTGGCCAAGGAACTGACCCACATGGCGCAGCAGACCTCTCCTATCTCACCCGCTGCTCCCCTCAGCAGTGCACTTCAGTAGATCCACCTTTTCTGATCCCCACTCTGTCTCTGGTGAATCCTCTCACCACCCCACACCTCTGGCCTACACCCCAGTTCTTGTATGTATAAATAAATAAATCTTAAAAAAATGACCTCATTCACTATTTTAGGGCGCTGTTGTGCATGTGTGATGGGGGTCTCTGCAGAAGTAGTGCCCTGGGTGTAAACTTAATCCAGCAGTAAGGAAGTTATTTCTCTACACACCAGTCTATTTAATTCAGTTCCTTCCAGTTTTCACTAGGGAGGCTTCTAACAAATTATAGACCAACTGGGATATAAGCTAGATGACTGCCTTAGACCATGGCCTCTGAGAGAACTGACAAAAAAAGAGGACCTATAGAGGATACATGGCCAGCCTATGGAGACCTGGAAGGATCAAACATTCCCAAGGATGATTTTTTTTTCCCCACATAAAGCATTTCTTAAATTATATACTCCTAAGTAAGTATATGCAGCACATCGTTAAAATGTGAATCAAATGATCTCAAAATAATATTTAATCTGTTCACACCCTTTTTGACATGGGTGTGAGGAGTGATGCCATTCCCACTGACAAAAATTTAACGACTTCATAAAGAAGTGTCGGAAAAAAGAACAAATAAAATGCCAGATTGTTTGCTGTGGTGTCAGTGTTTTCTTTCCTTAATGCAGTCGCTGACAGCCAAAATTGAAAACATGCTGAGTTGCCTCAGCACCTGATGTTCCTTAGCTACTGCATGTGAGAGGCAGAGATCCTGTGACAGGTTAGAAGAGCATGGCCAAGGAAATAGAGGGTGCAGAAACATCTGAGTCCAAGGTCACCTGTCTACTCCAGGAAAATTGTGAAAACGGTGTCAGGATTATGCCTCCCTCCTCTGTCCTGCAGTAAGTTAAGAATCTCTCCAAATATCAGCTACTTCACGTGGGAGAAAAGCATTTAGAAAGTCTGAGTGCATTTCCATTTCCAAGATGCTAAGTAAATGATGAGGTTTTATTTTATTGGAAATTGACTGACAAAAAGAATCCATACTCAACTTGGTGTAGGACATGAGGTTACACATGGACTACATATATGATCATTTCGTTGATGTTTATTGGGACTGAAAAGTGTATTCATATAATGTGTTTATTAAAAAGTCAAATTAGTTTTTGGAAATTATTTTTTTAAAGATTTTATGTATGTATTTTGCATAGAGGAACTGGGGTGTAGGTCAGAGGTGTTCAGGTTGAGGATTCACCAGAGAGCGGGGAGCAGAACAGGCAGAATGACTGAAATACACTGCTGAGGGGAGCTGCGGGGGAGACAGGAGAGGTCTGCTGCACTATGTGGGTCAGCTCCCTGGCCGGGGATCAAACTCAGGACATTGTGCGTGGTGATAGCACCGAGAATTAACCCCTAGGTCACCAGAGGCCACTATTTGGAAAATTTGTGGTATGTGTTTTCTTGGATTTTGATTAAAGAGCAAACTAAAAAAGCTTAGTAAGCATAGTGGGACCTGACAATATCTTAATTCATCAGGGAGATGGACAGTCTTCATAGGGAAGACTTTTGAAAAGCTCATCCACTAGCATAACTTTGCTAATAATTAGACTCAATTGCTAATTTTTTGTTGTTCTTTTGGTCAGGGGAAAAGAGAACTAACGTTGCTAAGATCAGTGATGATTGTGGAATTGGAAATTTTCTTCAATACTCAAATTTGTACATCCACATTATTTACCATATATCTGCTGATGCTTTTTATATTCATTTATATGTGTAGTCTTATAAAGATTTTAAAAGTCAGAGTGAAGTTTTATTGGCATAGATTGCTTACTTCTATTTTAATCATAAAAAAGTAAGTACATAATATCTAATTCTTCTATCTCTATAATTCAAATTCTCTATGTTCTATTTTAATTTAAAATTGCATAATTTTTTATTCACAGTTCATTGCTAATCCAAACAAATGTTAATGTATCTTTTCTGTAGAAAAATTGGTCTAGTAACAGTTTAAAAAGTAGAATGAGTCATAGTTCACCTTAGACATTGTGAATCATACAACTTTAAAAGGTAAATATTATATACAGGTAAGTCAATATTTATAATAAAAATTATTCTTATCCTTTAAAGGCCTTCTTTTCTACGATGTCCTAAGTAAACAAACACAAAGAGAGAATGGAAAAAGGAAGCATTTCAGAAAGATTAATACTATAGAATAAAATATGATTAAAATTAAAGTGAAGAATTAGGAAGAATTGAGGCCTTACTTTTCCAATTAACTTAGCCTCATGGGCTATAATAAAAATTCAAGTTTTGGGCCTCCCTGGTGGTGCATGGGTTTGCGACTCAGCACTATGAAGCTATCAGCAGTCACTGCAGCATGAGTTTAATCCCCGGCCAAGGAGGTGACCCAGCTGTTTTTATATGGCCTTTAAGCTAATATATACCGATGTGAGAGTAGCTATTGATCACCTGAGTCTATAAGCAAGCACCATAAATGGAATATAAACAATACATACCCTGGAATTAATAAGAAAAAATAGAATGCTCAATATAACACAAATACTTTCTATATAATACTAATGCTTTCTAAATACTGAGATGGAAATGTTTCTAGTCAACAAGTTTCCAAGGAGCTGTAGCAAATGTTTCCTCCTTTCCTCCTTATCTTGTTCCATTCTTTCCAACTTAAAACTTAACTACTAAGGTGGTTGTAGGAAACAGTACAGTGAGAATCTCGGTACCCTTTTTCCAGATTCCCACAACATTCCAATCAGGATATTCACTTCAATGTGGTCAAGATAATGTTCCACCGTGATTTTACTCTTTTATAGCCAATGTTGATTTCTTTTCGCATATGCCTTGTTAATTCTTTATAAATCCTAGTCTGTTCTGTCTTTCTATAATCTGTCATCTCCAGAGCACTATATGAATGGTATTAGACTGTGTAACCTTTCTTGGGATTGACATTTTTCACTCAGCATAATTTTCCGGAGATTGTCCCAGGTGGCTGAATCAACAGTTCATTCGAAGCCCCCCTGAGGCTGTATCAACTCATTTAACCGTTTACCCGCTCAAGTACATGTGAGTCATTTTCAAGTTGAGATCTTACTGTAAAGCTGTTATAAATATTGGTGAGTCTTTATGTGAACATAAGTCTGTATTTTCCTGGCATAAGTGCCCATGAATACAATTGTTGTGCTGCATGGTTACTGTATGTTTTGTTTGAAAAACAAACACCTAAACCAGCCCTATCACATTGATTTGGGGAAGAATTGTTCCATTTTACATTCTCAACAGCAAGATCTGAGTAATACAGTTTTTCCTCATGCTCAACAGTAATTAGAGTTGTTAGATTTTTTTTTTAATTTTTTACTATACAGATAGGTGTATAGTGCTATCTCATTGTGTTTCTAATTTGCATTTCCCAAATGGTTAATGATGTAGAACATCTTTTCCTGTGCTAATTTGCCATCTGTTTATCCGCTTCAGTAAAATGTTTGTCTTTTGCTCATTTTCAAATTGAATTGTTTGTTACTGTTGGGTTTTGAGGATTCTCTATATGTTTTAGATAAAAGTCAGTTGCTGAATATATGGTTTGCAAGTATTTTCTCCAAATCTGTAACTTTTTTATCCTAATTTTAACAGCATCCTTTGAAGAACAAAATTTTAAGTTTTGATGCGGTCCAACTTATAATTTTTCGCTTTAAAGAACTGCTTCTGGTATCAAGTCTGAACTCTGTCTACTTCTATATTTTCTCCTATATTAATTTTACAAACTTTTATAATTATTCATTGGTTTATAAGTCTACAGTTCACTTTGAGTTATTTTATGTGTAAAGCCTGAGACTCCAGAATTAGGTCAAGATGATTAATTAATTGATTTTGGATTGCAGATAATTTGGTGCATATTGCTATGTCTCCTTGGTTGATTGACCACATTATTATTATAGAATGGCCCTCCTTGTCATTGGTAATTTTATTTGCTCTGAAATCTACTTTAGCTGATATAATATAGCAATTTCTATTTTCCTTTAATAAATAGTTTTGTGATATATCTTTTCCATGCTTTGCTTTCAAACTACCTGTACCATTAAATTTGAAGTGAGCATCTTGTAGACAATCCACAGTGGGGTCATAATTGTTAATGCCTTCTGCCAATTTTTGTCTTTATTTTTTTTTTAAAGATTTATTTGTTTATGCATACAAGCTGGGGTACAGGCCAGAGGTGTGGGGCAGCGAGAGGGTTCACCAGAGACAGAGCGGGTAGCAGAACAGGCAGATCAGAAACACACTGCTAAGGGGAGCAGCGGGCAAGGCAGGAGAGGTCTGCCGCGCCATGCGGAATTCTCCCCGGCCGGGCGTCAAACTCGCGTCGCCACTGCTGACAGCTCCACAGCGCAGCGCCTAACCGTTGTGCCACCAGGGAGGCCCCAGTTTTTGTCTTTAAATTACTGTATTTAACCATCTGCATTTAGTGCTCTTAGGGATTATGTCTTATTTTTTCTGTTTGGTCTCCCTACTCCTTTTCTATATATATATATATTTTTTCTATTTTCTGCATTCCTGTGTGTTACTCAAGTATTTTGAAAATTCTATTTTTATTTCCCAATAGGGACTTTTGTAGAAATTCTAGGTATTATATTTTTCACATAATTTACTGGTGTCATCATTTTAGCAATTTGAGTGATATGTATGGAAGTCTCTTACATTCCCTTATTCTCTTAACCCCTTTTAGAATATGATTGCTTTAAACATTTCCCATATGTGCATACATTTAAGATTGCATCAGACTGTCTTAAAATTTAGTGTTACATTCAAAAATGAGAAAGAACCCTCATAAGAGTAGAATATCTTAAAGTATTTACACATATTATTTTTCAAGGTCTACAAACCATATCCAATAGAAAAAAATACAGAATATGATTCAGATATAAAATAATAATGGTATCTTGCCATTTGTAACAAGATGGATGGAGCTTATGAGGGGCAGTCTAAGTGAAATAAATCAGAATAAGAAAGATAAATACTTTTTAATTTCACTCAAATATGGAATATAGAGAAATAGATCAATGGAACAGACAAATCCAAACCAAAACTAACCCTACAAATGTGTCTGTAAATCTGAGGCAACCAGAGGGAGAGGTTGGGGAGGAGCAAAGAGGGAAGAAGTCCAGTGAACCCTGATGGAACTCTGTGATGTCTTGGCTGTAGGGTAGTGAATAACACACATCTGGTAAGGTGGGGACCCAGACTTCTGGATCATATACAGTGTTGTAAACCAACATTACCTCAATTAAAAAAATAAAGAAGAAAGTAAAAGTAAATGCAACATGCTAGTTTGAACTATAAATCATATTTAGTGGTTACCTAAATATTAGCTTTTAAATATTTGAGTGCATAAAAATGACTGTCATAAATTAAGTATGATTAAGTATAATCATTTATACTTAGTCAAAAGTAAGTAATAATTTGTAATAAGAAAGAAGTAATAATTTGTACTAAGAAGTACAGAAGAAGAAGTAATAATTTGTACTAAGAAGTAATAATTTGTACTAAGAAAAAAATTCTGGATTCAATTTTGAAAGATTATTATTTTAAGATCTTGCTTGACCACCTACAACATGTGTTTGTAAATCCCTGTATACAGCTTTGTGTTTTTCATGAGGCTTTCTATTCCAGTAAGAACAGCTGGTGAAATTAAGGTTAGTGTCCTAAATTTCAATTAGAAGCCATTGGTGTAAAGCTATTTTCAGGATCATTTACTTGGTTCTGGAATAAACTCCTTTTAGATGTTGGAAATGTAATCTCACTCTGCTAATGTTCAAATCACAGGCGAATATCATCACAAATCTGAAAAGCTAGTTTATATTTGTTGGATTAAAGGTATATAGGTTTTTAAATATTGACTCAGACTAAACAATCTTAAACATCAAGAACTTTAGTGGTATTGCAGCCAGCGGCTGAAGCCAGACTGTTAGAGGCGGTGCTCCCTGGAGAGGGTTGCTGGTGATGATAGACAGCTCCAGGGAAAATACTGAAAAGTATTGTTTTTTGGGGTGCACTGATAAGAAATATCAGGGACTGAGGAAGCATTCCCAGCATTCAGTCTTCAGGATTCAGCATTTCCGATGCAGCATTTTGGTCAGCAGATTTCAGCCTACACGGAGCTGGTCTTCCAGAAGGCTGTTGTGGGCCTCTGAAGGTGAAGGCCTCCGGCAGCCAACCTCAGAGAGGAAAAGGTCAGAGGCTTTGCAAGTAGTAGAGAGACTTAAACTGTTTCCGGTTTTACTGCTGTTACAGTCTAGCAGGGAAAGCGAAGACCTAGGGCCAAGGGCCTAGCTGAGCAGTGAGTGAGATAATTTCTTGGGTTCTTCTTTCCTACAGCTGCTGTTTTGAGAGTTGCTGGTCTGGTGCTGAGCTGGGGCATTGCTGTAGCTCTAGGAACATTTCCTGTCATGTCTTCTGTTGTCTTTGTGAATTGGAACCTGACCTACAGTCTGGCTGCTGCGTGTTCCAGGTTGGCAGAGGCAGGAAGACGCCATCTTGGGCGATGGCCTGTTTTTCCAGGAGAGGAGCACCGTGTCCTCGGTGGTGGGAAGACATCATCTTAGCTTTTTTAAAACACTGGACACTGCTTCAGGTAAGATAAATGGCCATTTTTGGCCTCAGTGACTCTTTGCTTTTCCCCGGTTTGTTAAATAAATCCCATTGTCATTGTGCTTTGAACCTTTGTAGTCTTGCAATTATGCACGAGGGTGAAGAACTTAGACAATGACCGGTGAAGTATTTGGCCAGTGTCCTTGACTGGTTTTAGCGCCCCTTCGTGCCCTGTATCAGTATTGTGTATTAAAATGCAGAGTTTATTATTTTATTTTAAAAACTGCTTACATATTTACCTCTGTTTTTCTTTTAGTTTTATGCTTAGAAAGGTCTTCATAGAGATTTATAAAAGATTTCAGTTTTTTCAAAAAAGTAAGGTCATCTGATCCAACCCTATCATTTAGAAATAAAGTCATGAGAGACCATATCAGAAAAATAAATAATATGTGCCAAGTGGTAACAGCACTAAGTGATAGACACAGCTTTAAAAGTCCCTGTTATTTGTCTTTTTCAAAATATTACTTTTTCTTTTTCTTTTTTTTTTTTTTTGCTTTTTAATGTTAATTTACTTACTGGTTTTGTAAGAAAAAAGAATATATTTCCTCTTTTTAAAATCATGTCACATGCTGGAGTTTAATAGCTGATACCTTCCTCTTTTATCACCCACCAGAGTTTGAAGTTGAAATATAAATAGAACAATTGGAAATGAAAATAACACTTTACAATGATATAATCATTTGCAAAAGGCGGATTCGAGATGTGAAAGTTTTTAAATTAAAATTATACCTGCTATCACAGCATAGAATTTCAGAATCTTTGTAGAACAGAAATGCCAAAGATATTCAGACAGGCCTGAACACTAATTCTGTATCTGTGACATCATATTTGTTCATCAGAAGGCATTTCTTCCCCACTGGGAGTCAGGGAAGAGTGGTAACAAATGCCAGGGATAATAATCTAATGGAAGCTCTTGCTCATGCAAAAATCAGGGAAGAAACGATATCCCAGATAAACACATCAGATATTGTGGGGGGAAAAGTTGTCTATTGAAACCCCCTTAATTCTCAATAATATGGTCAATGATTTGAAAGTATAATCACTATGTTTCTAGTTTCAGGAGACCATTAGGTCAGGACATTGAAAGTTAAGGCAATAATTATATAACACACACACAAAAAACTTATCTGCCATTTGGGCCAAATGTAGGATTTATTTTATGTGATTGAAACTAAGCCATGATTAAAAATTTGACAATATCAACTAACAATACATTAAGAATCATAAATACCATTTTTGAAAATAAAAATTATAACTAATGTTATTTTAAGTTGACAAGTATTCCAAAGAATTTTTTCATGGACTAATTCTAAAATTGATTCTATGAATACAATTTAGCGTATAATTATATTTCATTACCTAAAAAATAAGACCAAAATGTTCTCGTCACCATTAACCAGTTCATTAATCAGTGACATTATTTAGTTCTCAAAATAACTCTCTTTGATATTCTATGAATAACTGAAGAATCTAATATCAGCATTCATTTGTTTCCTGAACTTTTAGATGTGTTTACTTTATGTAACCCTCACTGAGAGAAACCATGACTAAATTCACCATTTCATAAATCCATAGATCCATAGATATTTTTCTCCCAATATAAGCTTTACAAAGATATCTTTGAATCATGTTCATGAATACTTTTCTTATAAAAAAGGAATGTGTTATGAATGAAATATACAAATCTCCCAGAATTCATATGTTAAAACCTCAAACCCCAATGTGATGGTATTGGGAAGTAGGGGGCTTTGGCAGGTAATAAGGATAGATGAGGCTATGCAGACATAGGCCTAATGAACGGAACTAGTGCTGTTACTAGGGACAGGGAAGTCTGTTCCCTCTCTGCTTCCACCATATAAGGACACAGCAGGAAGTCCACAGTCTGTAACCCGGAAGTGGGCTCTAGCTAGACCCGACCTTGCTGGCGCCTTGATTTGGACTTACAGTCCCAGAGCGGTAAGAAATAAACTCAGTTTATAAGGCTTTAGTCTGTGTTGTTGTTGTTGTTTTAATAGAAGCCTAAACTAAGACATAATGACCTAAGGTTAAGTAATGAATCCCTGGCTTAATATCGAATTTTATAATTCAATCCTGCATACATTCATGTGTGTAAAATAACCATATTTGCGAGTTCTATTACTTTTCTGTCTGATTTTAGGCTACATTATGATCTTTTATCTTTTATTATTTTATTCCAGGCCAGGCTGGTTCCCAGGCATGTGACTTGTTTAGTCATAAAGACCTCAAAGCTGTTACTGGCATTTTGCAATTCTTAAAAAATTTGGAACAAGTGTTCCTGCATTTTTGTTGTATACAGGATCTTATGAACTGTGTGGTCAGTGCTGGTATTACCTGTTACTTTTCTAATTATGTTTATTTTACCTCTCATCCTCCATCCTTCCCTTCTTTAAAGGTAAGATTATCATATTTGTGGTGGAGGGTATTTTAAAATAATGAGACAATTAGTGCAAGTAATAAAATGAACACACTTCTACTTATAAAGCCACTTGTATGAAATGCCCACAAATTCTAATGAAAATTCCAAAATCAGTATAAAGTTGTGGATTTATTTAATGTGGATTGTGCAAAAGATTCCAGAGGAGGGCCTCCCCAAAAACCACTGTCAAATGCTGTGAAAAGGCGAGAAGAATTTTGAGAAATATACTGAATTTTATAAAGTAGGATTATTATCTGTAGTGATAAAAGACATTCATTTGATTAAACATACTACAAAGTACTAAGTACTTTTTTCCCTAATTAGAAATCTTGAGTCCTTTGCTCTATAAGGAATGATTGCAGGTCTTTCTGGATCTTTGTTTATCCATTTTGTTATTTTTTAATGTTTTCCATAAATAGGTAGTCTTAAAGTACTCATGGTCCTATAATTAAAAAAAAAAAAAAAAGAATCAATCTTTCTTTCCAGGCAGAAGATATTCTAGAATGGATTTTGACCTTAGCATCAAAATTAATCATAATATCATTTTATTCTTCCTACATTCAGTACTTCTAAATTATCATGAGAATATTTCTCTTTTTCCATAGACAGTTTTTTCTTATGCTACAAGTATTACCTCTAATATTAACTAATTATGCATTATAATTACTACTGCTATTTTTACTATTAATATTAGCCAATTATATTTCTATATATTAGATCCATTGTAACTCCATGAATCATCTGATGATTAATAATGTATCAGTGAAATCATCATTCTCAATTTTAGATTAGGAAATGGGTGGGGTGAAGAAAACAAGTAATATTTTTTTCAACAAAATTCTAACCTGTGGTCAATTTCAGATTTGAACCTACATTACTGATGTCAGGGCTTTTGTTTTTCATCTGTAAATTCTATTGTGTCTTACACATAAAAATGCCAGCTTTAGAGTTCAAAATTTTATGTTAACATGACGTGTTTAATTCCTTTTCTGGACACTCTGTCCTTAGTTAAACTTAGACTGGATATGATTTTTATTTTTATATCAAAGGAACACAAGGAGCCCAATACCAATTCCTCTCCACTTTAGTTACTTCAGTAAACATCCTCATAATTGTTTATCTTCACAACAAACTTTGGAGTTATGTATTATCTATTTTTCCCTATCAGAAAGTGAGGCACAAAGAGGTTAATTGGCAATTATCTTTTGAGAAGCCTGTGGTGCTCTTCTAAAAAGGATGGGTAACATCTTCTTTAGAAGAAAGGAACAAAAAAATAGATGAAAAGACAGAAGAGATTTAGTTGGGAAAAAAAGTTGAAAATTGTATTGAGTCGTCTTCTATTACCTCTAATTAGAAATCATGATTCCTCCTGTGCGCTATAAGGTATGATTGCAAGTCATTCTGGGTCATTACCTGTTTATCCATTTTGTTATTTTTTAATGTTTTCCATAAATCCGTAAATTTTACTTCAGATTCTTACATTTTATGTAACAATTGCCCATGTCAGATGAACGGAGGCTTCTAAAATCTGGCAAGGAATGGCAAAATGAGACCATGATACTTTAAAATATTACTATATCAATATTTTATCAATATTATAAATTAATATTTAGATGATGTCTTCAATAAAATGTAAAGTACAAAGTTATTTTTCAAACCATATTTCTTTTTTACACTATCATTTTCCCTGGTCTGTAAAATAATTCTTACATATATTTAGACAATATTTGATCTTTTACTTTCTTGTAAGCTCTTCTAAAATTCTGTGATCTCAGGGATGTAGATGTGTCTGTTCTCTTGTAAGTGTGTATGTGTCTATATCTTTGTCTTTCCAGACCTGATTGATTATTGCTAGATGAAGAGAGAATGATGATACTTTTATTAGAAAGCTTAAATCCACAATAATTAACATTTTCCCTCAATGGACAATTCTACAGCAATTCTTTATTTTTTAACTAATAATCAGAGCCTTCTCTTCCCTGCTTTTCTTAATCTCTAATAGCCTCAGAAAGGCATTATAGTGATAGTTAAGTATTAGAAATTATGTATATTTCAAAATCCAAACAAACCAATGATTACCATGTTGGATTTCAAAATTTACATGGTATGACACTAATGTTTAAAAAAAAAATGATCGTTGTTTGTGAGTTTATATTTTTATTTCTTAACTTGAAGTTTCATAAACTCATTTGTTTCTGCACATACTGTGACTCCAGAGCTTGTTTATTAACAGTCAACAAGCCAGTAGCCTACAGTTGAAGATACTTAATAAAACAAACATCATTTCACTCTTCAAGCTGAAGGACAAATATATAGTGCTTGTTGGCAGTATTATTTATAGACTTATACTCATGACAGATGAAGGTAAATCTATGTATTTTATTAAATACTTGGAAGGAATCAACAATCACCTTCTAATTTATCACTGTCTACCTAGGTTTGAGTGTTCAGTTATTTTAGCTTCATTCTTCATAAATTTTGCAACTTTGTGTCACCAATGGTGAAAGAAATATCACTGATTTCAGTAGTACCTCTTTACCCACTTCCTTTCCTTGGCCTTTTACAACCCTCCAATAATTGTTTATGGCAGGCTTCATGCACTATTTTAATGATTAAGTAACATGTAATTAAACACATACTTAATAGTTTACTTTTAAATCTAAATGCTTTGTCTTATCATATGTTATGCATTGTATCAACTAGCACATTATTCTCCTATTAATAAGAATCTTAAATGTCTTACTAAATTCTCTCCCACTCAAAATGGCAGGGCTAAGGTCCTCACCATGTGTAGCCTCTCTCCCCAGTCACTTAAGGGTCCAAGGTGACTGCTCCAAATCCAAATTCTCTTTTCTATATTCCAACTGGCAAGAGAAAGTGTAACTGGTGGCTGAGACCAAGACTGTTACAGGTGGTGCCCCCTGGAGAGGGTTGCTGGTGAGGATAGATAGTTCCAGGAAAAATGCTAAAAAGTATCACATTTGGGGGTGGAGGAACTGCTAAGAAATATAAGGGACTGCAGAAGCATTCCCAGCATTCTGTCTTCGGGATTCAGTGTTTCAGATTCAGCATTTTTGGTCAGTGGATTTTGGCCCCCCACCGTGCTGATCTTCCAGAAAGCTGTTGTGGGCCTCTGAAGGTAGAGGCCTCCAGCAGCCAGCCTCAGAGAGGAAAAGTTCAGAGGCGTGGCATGGAGCCAAGCGACTGAAAATGTTCCTGATTTTGCTGCTGTTATAGTCTGGCAGGGAAGGCAAAGACCTGGAGCTGGGTACCTAGCTGAGCTGTGAGGGGGGCTGCTTCCCTGCTCCTTCAGCTGCTGCTCTGAGAGTTGCTGGTCTGGCGCTGAGCTGGGGCATCGCTGCGGCTCTGGAAGCATTTCCTGTCATGTCTTCTGTTGTCTTTGTGGGTTGGAATTTGGCCTCCAGTCCGGCTGCCAGGAGCTCCAGGTCGGCTGAGGAAGGAAGACACTATCTTGGGCACGTGGCCTCTTCAGGAGAGGAGCTCTGCATTCTCACTGGTGGGAAGATGCCATCTTACCTGAATTTTTGCTTGGGACTTAAAAAGACTGGATTCTGCATTAGGTGAGTAATGGCTGTTTCTAGCCTCGGTAACTGTTTTTATCTGGTTTGTTAAATAAATCCCAATGTTGTTGTTTTCTGAGCCTTTGTAGTCTTGCAATTGTGGGAGAGGGTGAAGAACTCAGACAGTGACCAGTGAGCTATTCAGCCAGTGTCCTTGGACAGGCTTAGTGCCCCTTGCTGCCCTGTATCAAAAATGGGAAGCAAAAGTCACAAACACTTTGTTAATGGCGGCTCCTGAAGAGGCATTGATCATTTTGCTTATATTCCTTTGGCCAATGTCACACTAAGTTTCATTAGTGTCCGCAGAATGGATATAATCATTTGTATTAGCAAATTTCGGAATGAACATTAGCGCTCCTAATTTCTAGAAAAATGTAGAGAGCTTTTGATTGACTCCTCTACCTCTATCAGGAAACCAACCTGGTTAATGAATACTAGTAAATAAAATTATTACTAAAGATCTGGTTAACACTGATTTATAGATCATATTATTTTAATTCTAATGCTATAATAACCAACCATTTGTCTATTACTATTTATTAGCTACAAGATATTTTCTAGATTTGTAATTGATCAAGCCACAAGGCAAAAAAGCATTGCTTAAATATTACCACTCACTTTAATAAAGTATGATACAAAAAAATCTTAACATTCTTCTAGAATTTTATGTTCAGAGTGAACCTTTTTAAGTCCATAAATGTTATTAGAGTTTATGTTTTGGAAATGTGTAAATCATTTGGTATTTTGTAAATATTTTTTAAATTGATTTCTCACTAACAACTTCATCTCATGAGAAGATTATTGTATCATGATTTCAACGTCTTAAAAAGAAAACAAATCAATGCAGTTGCCATCCAGATGGACTAATAAAAAATAATGTAATGATTCATCACACTTTCTCAGCACACTTTCTGCCTTATCTGTAGTTAGTCTTGATTTTACCCTGAATTGTGAGTCAAAATGACTAATGCAAACAGATGTAACCAAGGCAGCTTAATGCACAAGCATGGAAAATTAGAGTTGCACTGTCAGGTCTAATAATTTAATGTAAGGATTCGCCTCAAAATAAAACTGGACTTGTTAACAAATAATAATGGTTTCCGATAATCTTTTTTTTTCTTTTTCTATGTAAATTTTATTAGTTCATTAGAGTGGTAATATATTTTTATCACTTCATTTGTCAATATAAATGAAACAAAATGAGAAAAATAATGGAAAATAGGGAAACACTTAACACCTCAGTTTTTTAAATATATTGACTATTCATGAGATTTGCTTCTTTAGATTATTAATTATATTAAATGGTATATATATAAATATTAGTATGTTATTTATTAGTATGTTATTAATTAGTAATGTTATTAATTCAAATTCCCCATGTGCTATCATTACTGATACTCTTTAATTCTGGGTGAATATTGTATAATTTCTGTGATAATCTTGCCTGAAAAGAACTTTTACATTGTAAACAACATTGCAGATTCAGGAAACACGCATCTTAGTCCTGCTGCTACTCTTGACTCTACTTTTAGGATAACCATTAGGTTCCATGACTGTTTTGACTACCAACAAGTATTCAATCTAATCTATATCTCCACATTTTCTTGACACACAGACCCATTATATTTGAACTTTCTACAAATCCTAGCCAGGAGAAGGTAGCATGCGTTTTATGGAATATCCAGGATAACGTCTGGGCAGAGGGAAGATATAACTCTTTTAAATTTTCTCTTCCTTTCTAGGAGCAGAAGAATCTGAGGACAAGGTTGTAATGGTTGACAGAGGCATAGGATGGAAAGAGGTTCAGTTCTTGACCTCTCCATGGAAAAGATCCACTAGCTACCCTGTAACAAGATTATCAAAGGGTGGAAATGTCCTTCACCATGCTTAGTATTTATACCATTTAGGTCTTTTTGTTCCTGCAACCTATTCTACTCTAGCTAATACACAACAAAATCAGGTCATCAGTATCTGAACTGCACCAGAATTATGCTTCAACATACTGGTGATTTGCTGTAGAAAATGCTCTTGAAATAAATGAGTAGCTGTCAATGTTTATTTCATTCTGCAACTTATAATAATTTTGCTTTATAATATTCCATATTAAAGAAATTCTCTAGTTATTATTAAAGAAAAGCTCCACAATGCTCAGTTAAAGCAGCCAAATAAAGCATATTCGATGCATATTTGAAAGCATATTCAATGATCTGAAGAGGGAAAAATGTATAGTTTCTAAGTATTTACATCTTTACTGTTTCAGGAAGTGCTCTTTCTATTATCTTCATAAAAATCCCATAAGTAGAGTTTATTCCAAATTTCAATTATCTTAAATACTGGAGTGATTTTAAATACTGTCTCTCTTACTTTATGGATCTCATTTTCTATACTTGTAAAGAATCAGACTTGCCTCAAACTACAAATTAAACAGATTAGATGAGATCAAGAACCAAGGTGAATTACTGTAATTGGGTTCAGTTTGCATTTCAAATATGTAGCATAGCTTTTAATCCTTTAATACAGTAAATGTAAATACGAACAAGATAAATAGTTCATATAAGTGCTTAGATACTGAATACTTCTACTGATAAGATATTTACTGGGGACCTTGTGACAGGCTAAGTGCATGCATTCAGATCCATCTCAAGATAGATAGATACAGATATAGAAAAAACAATTTAACCAATGACTATTGTCAGCTAATTGAAAAAATATTTTTTATTCATTGAAGCTAATATCTTGATGAATGGAAACATCACATTTAGCATATGAACTAATCCCTAATACTCTGACTTCATTTATTGGAAAGAATAAGTGAGGGCTTATTTGATCTCTGGTTGAGGTCACAAGATGGCATCTGGGAAAATTCCTATCTTTCCATGGGATTAGGGTTTTAGTATCATTTTGTTTGCTCCTTTGGCTAGCATTAAAAGGAGGATAAGGAGCTCAGATTATTGGTAAGGATCATCAGTGGAAGTCAGATAAGTAAGTGTCAAATATCAGTCTAGAAATCTTGCTGATCTTTTTCTATGGAATATACGTTCTATTGCTAATCATCATAGTAACCGGTCTTAGAGTTTCACAGAGCAGTAATTCCTATTTCTTCTACGAAGGGGATATGAAAGCCACAGGCTTTGTTTATGCAAATATTGTGCTGTTTCAGTTTCAGCTTGCTCAAATAGGAAAAAGGGAAAATTCCCAGGAGTCAGTGTTATACTAATTCTGATATACCAGAGTTTTACTGTAACACAGTGGGGCTCTTTACAGTCTTTGAAGCATAGACTCAGAGGTATAAATGTCTACAGAATTTATCCATCTAACATATACATCCATTGATAAGTGAAATTAAATGTGTGTACAGACCAATGGAATTGAATTGAAAACTCAGAAATAAGCCACATATTTATGAAAAGGAGCAAGTAACATGCAATGGAAACAAGGAGAGTCTCTTCAAGAAACAGTACTGGGAAAACTGAACTGCTACACACAGAAGAATGAAACTAGAGTGCTAACTCACTACTAGAGTACTGCTTCACACCATACACAATAACCAAATCAAAATAGATAAAAGAATATAAGACCTGAAAGTATGAAATATATAGGAAAAAAAAAAAACAGGCAAAACACTCCCTAGCATAAACCTCAGAGACATCTTTGAAGACTCATCTCTAGAAACAAAGATTATGAAGGAAAATGGAAACAGCTGGGACTACATCAAACTAAGAAGCTTCCATATAGCAAACGGGACAATAACCAAAATGAAGAGACACACTACTGATTAGAAAAAAAATATATTCACACTCCCTATAACTGATAAGAGACTGATTTCAAAGATCTCCAAAAAGCTCACATGACTCAACAAAAACAATCCAGTCAAAAAATAGGCAGAAAAGTTAGATACTTCTCTAAAAAGGAAATGCAAATGACCAGCAGGTGTATGAAAAAATGTTCAAATCACTTATAATCAGGGAAATGCAAATCAAAATCACAATGAGATACCGCCTCACTCTGGTGATAATGGCCCATATTAAAAAAAAAAAAAAAAACTGGCAACAACAAATGCTAGTGAGGATATGAAGACAAAGGAACCCATTATACGTTACACTGCTGCTGGGAATGCAAACTGGTCCAACCACTATGGCAAGGTGTGTAGAGTACCCTCAAATTACTAAAAATGGATCGATCATGTAACCCAGAATTTCCACTCCTAGGAATCTACCCAAAGGACGCACAACATTAATTTGAAAGGAAACCTGCACTTGTATGTTTATTGCAGCACTATTCACTACTATTCACAATAGCTAAGGTATGGAAACAAACTAAATGCCCCAAAACAAATGACCAGATCAAAAAGATATTACCACATCAGAGAAAATGAAAAAATAAAGACAAACCTAGCAGACAAATTATAGATCTAATTTCATTCTTTGGCATATGGCTACATGTGGTTGTATTTGCACCCGAGAGGAGAAGCCTATATTGTAAAATAAAAAAAAAAAGGATGTAAAATACTGATAAATCATTAATAATAAAGCAAAAGGATATATGGTTTATGTACACAATGAAATACTACACAGTTAAAAAAAAGACTCCTTTGCCACTTCTGCTTCCACTTCTACTCTTTCCTCCACTTTTGTTACCATCCTCCTCGCTTCTGTGACACCCACCTTCTATAGTGGCTCTCCAGGTCCAGGTGTGCCCACTCATGCATGCACATGCCACCACGAGGCACGCGTGCAAGGCTGCAGGTCTCCATCATTAAATCTAATGGTGATATGGTAGAAAAACCTGATGCCTCTTTCATTTCCCCAGCCATAATTTAGTTTCTTAATAAAGGTGTGTTGCTTTGATACATGGAATACTCTTCTGGTTCACCAATGTGGAAAAATGTTGACTGCTATTTTTGCTGACATTTGGTAGAATATCCACATTATATTCACTTTTTTTGTGCCTTTGGATACATTTTCTCCTGTCCACTGGGCAAGTCTAGCATTTCTACTTATTTAGTATGGGATACGGCTTTTCCCAAGTTTTTTAATTATTGTAGGGGGGTCTGTCTGTCCCCTACAATAATTAAAAAATAAAATATTGTAGGGGGGGTCTGTCTGTCCCCTACAATAATTAAAAAATAAAATATTGTAGGGGGGGGTCTGTCTGTCCCCTACAATAATTAAAAAATAAAATATTGTAGGGGGGTCTGTCTGTCCCCTACAATAATTAAAAAATAAAATATTGTAGGGGGGGGTCTGTCTGTCCCCTACAATAATTAAAAAATAAAACTTGGGAAAAGCCATATCCCATACTAAATAAGTAGAAATGCTAGACTTGCCCAGTGGACAGGAGAAAATGTATCCAAAGGCACAAAAAAAGTGAATATAATGTGGCTATTCTACCAAATGTCAGCAAAAATAGCAGTCTACATTTTTCCACATTGGTGAACCAGAAGAGTATTCCATGTATCAAAGCAACACACCTTTATTAAGAAACTAAATTATGGCTGTTCTCTATTTCCCAAAGTTGATGGTAGAAGATGCTATTACAGAATTTAGGCTTTTAATTCAAGTGAAGTAACATTCTCCTGAAAAAAAAAAAAAGCCTATATAGTGAGACTTAACTCTTGAAACAAAGAGGGCAAAATTAATAAAATCAACAGCAAAATCTAAAGAGCGGTTAGTATCCCAAATGATAGAAATTTAGGGAAGAGTTAATAGAATGGGCTTTTCAGAAATAATGAGTAGTAACCAAGGGAGTCACTTAATTTATAAAATTGAAAGAATCACAGTGTAGGGCCTCCCTGGTGGCGCAACGGTTAAGCGCTGCACTGTGGAGCTGTTGGCAGCGGCGATGCGAGTTCGACACCCGGCCGGGGAGATTCCCACATGGCGCGGCAGACCTCTCCTGCCTTGCCTGCTGCTCCCCTCAGCAGTGTATGTCCATTGATCTGCCTGTTCTGTTCCCCACTCTGTCTCTGGTGAACCCTCTCACCGCCCCACGCCTCTAGTCTGTACCCAGTTTGTATGCGTAAATAAATAAATCTTTAAAAGAAAAAAAGAATCACAGTGTAATTGGTATTCTGATTTTCAAAGTCAAAACCCATTGATTGTTTCCTTGACCTGAGTCATTTCTCAAATTTCAAATTCTCATCTGAAGATAAGAATTCTGTGCTCTTTGCCTTCTGGCTAGAGAAGGTTAGGATTTCTTGAAATCCTACCAGAGATGCTTTCTGGCTTTCAATTTTTTCCTTAGTTTGATAATTAATCATTTTGAACCTAACATTCTCTCATTTTGTCAACCCACAGTGCTTACCAAGAGGTACCTAAGTACATAGTCATTACAAATACCATTCCATCCATAATACTGATACAGGGCAGCAGGGGGCACTAAAATCAGCCAATGAAACTGCCTAAATAGCTCACTGGTCACTGTCTGAGTTTTTCACCTGCACACAAAATTGCAAGGCTACGCTGGCTCAGGAAACAACAATGGGTTTTATTTAACAAAACTTGGAAAAACAAAGAGTTGCTGAGACCAAAAATGGCTTTACCTCACCCAAAGCAGTGTACAGTCTTTTTAAGTCCCAAACAAAAAGCAGCTAAAATGGTATCTTCCTGCCACTAAGGATGCAGAGCTCTTCTCCCAAACAATAGGCTACATGTCCAAGATGGCGCACATATAGTAAGTAAGTTAAAATGAAACTATCCCTTTTCCACAAGATTTAAAAAATTGCACTCACTTAAACCTATCGCATTTGCTTCACTTTTCAAATATAGAGTCACAATTAACTGGAACTCTTTTTTACAACTTTGAATATACAGAAGACACATAGGTATATGGTTTGACCACCTTAGATTGTTAAATAAACAATAAAGGTAAACTTCAGTAATTAAAGAAGTGTGTTTCTTTGGTTATTTTTAATTAGGACTTTATAAAAAATGTACTATTATTAAATAATGAAAGATAATACATTACCCATTTCAGAAAAAAAAGCAATGGGGTATGATAAATCTTAAAGATATCTATTTCTATTTTATCTTTGATTTTACAGAAGAAAATGTTGAGTGAACATCTTTAGGTCATGATTTAACTGAATGGCAAAAATAGATTCAAGATCCAGGTGACTCCAATCCACTACAATTTCAAGTAAAACCATATTTTATTTTGAATTCTTTCACTCATCCACATTATTTTTCCTCTCTAAGGAGACGTTGGACATCGGTATTTCATTCAGTAATGAATATCTCATATATGTTTTAATTAATTTTTTGAATATAAAATTACTGCAGCATATTGTGTAGTGATCAATTGGAATGCAGTGATTTGAAAATATTTATATTAAATAGCAGGGTGGCATTTAAATTTTCTTTTTGAACTAATTTTTACATTGCAGAGCAACAGTCGATAGGCAGAGGGAGATAAAGCTGGGCAGACTTCATATTAATCTGAACAAGGAGCTCTAATTTTGGAAGTATAATGTGAATTTTAGATCTAGGTTCAAGCACTAACGGCAGTGGTAGGGATAAAGACAACATGCAATCTCAAATTGAATTTCAGTGATATAAAAAAAAATATTCTCTTTTGCTTTCTGTTAGCACCTAGGTTTAAATTGCCATAGGTAAAAAGAAAAAAAAAATGCAGGAAATGAACTAAAAATTTACCTGAAGAATAAGTTAAAACAATTCTACATCTTAATTTAGGAGCTACTGAAATATCTTTACATTTTAGCAATGTGCACATACTGGTTCAAAGGAGGTAATTTGTATTCAGTAAGTGATTCATCAGTGAGGGACACATACTATAAAATGCAAGTTTGGTGTTCAAATTAGAATGGAGGATATTTATGAGTTTATCACTGCTCATTTGACTCCATCTCCTTGAAAGAGTCAGTACTATGCTATTTGCTTCCAATGTTTCATTTTTCTCCTGTTAGAAAGTGAAAATAATTTCTCTGCTCTCAGTACCTTCTGTGGTTATATTCTACATCAAAAACCTTGATTTAAGGAAAGTGAAATCTCTGTCATCTATCAGTTCTAAATAGCTGGTTAAATATTACCAATTTTATGAAAATCGATACCAAATTAAATATACCCTCCTCAAATATTTTTATATTAAATAATTTGACACATGGTATATAGTTACCCTTCTGGCCTTAAAAAGAGTAACAGAAGAAAGTTTTAAAATATTAAATATTTAGCTTTTCTTGAAAACCATATCAACAGTCCATAACATTTGAAGAATTTCTAAAATGTTATATTGCAGAAACTGGGAGCACCCCCTTTCGTGAAGCAGAGTTGTCAGATAGTCCCAACTGCTATTCCTTCAGGATTCCCAACAGCATTGAGCCGAGGCCATGCTTTCCCTGGGCTACTCCAGGCCTCTGATAGGAATGGCAGCAACTAAGGCTAAACCCTTAAAGTCAGTGAAGGACTCCTATAACAAGCATTATTAAGTCAGACCTCTCTGTGAGCCTAACCAAACTTTCCCTGAGCTACGCTGATGTTTGGTATTTTCCATAGCCCGATCCTTCTCTCCAATCTTTGTTTAATGGAGTCAAATTTGACTCATGTTTAGAGGCTCTCTGTGCCTACTTCTACTTCTCCTCTTTATACCTTACAAGTAGAACTAATAAAATATTTATGATTCTGATTCAGCCTGGTACTTTTCTTTTTCCTGGAGAACCCAAACTAGATAGGTAGTAAGTAAGTAGATAGCAAGACAGAGAGATAACAGGTGGATAAGCAGACAAGACACAGATAGCTTAGCTAGCTAGATATTAAATCAAATTTTGAAAAACTCACAGTGCACATGACAGAACCAACAAATAAATAATTCTTAGGTGGAGGCTGTGATCAAGGAACCCAAATCAAGGACAAGCAGAGCTATGAATAGAAGCTGCTAACAGCAATTGCAAGACCAATTAGCTTTTAAAAAAGCTACTCTTGTGTGTCAATTCCCATTTGCAAATTGTCTGGCTCACGCATTTAAACTTGAGCTAATACTCAGAGACTAGCTTGGTAAATAAACAGGGTGATTGTCCTGGATGCTCCAGGGTGAATTTTTATGTCTGAGATCACTAGAATATAGTCTTCAGTAAGATTTGGCTGCCGTGATGGGCAAGGAGCCATCTCTTCCAAATTTATAGCTCCATATATAAATTAATAGAGAACCTGCCCAGCTTTATTTCCCTCTGCATTGCCATTTTAGATCAGACACTTGAAAGATAATTCTCTTGCAAGAGAACAGTGATTTTTTTTTACTTATCTGATAACCAAGAACTAAAAGATATTCCTAGAACCCTACAACCAAAAGAAAAGATACTAAACTGTGTTAATAGAAGAAAACAAATTAAAGATGTAGACAAAGTGAATACTGTGTATGTAAATGTAAGTATACAGTATGATAGTACTTGATATTACAAATAATTCTTCATTAACATTTTCAGGGCAATGATAAATAAGACATTGTGTCTACTTTATATGTAGATATAATATCTATTAAAGTGAAAAAGCAGGCCTCCCTGGTGGTGCAAGGCATTAAGTCTCAGCACTATGAAGCCATTGCAGCCACTGCAGCATGAGTTCGATCCCCGGTCAGGGAGATTCCCACAAGGCACAACAGACCTCTTCTGCCTCGCTGCTGCTCCCCTCAGCAGTGTATTTCAGTCAATCTGCCTGTTCTGCTCCCCACTCAGTCTCTGATGAATCATCTCCCCCCACACACTTGTGGCCTACACCCCAGTTCTTGTATGCATAAATAAATAAATTTTTAAAAAAATGTAAAAGAGCTAGATGGGGAAGTATAAACTGTTATATATAACAACATCAAATCGTGACTATTTCTTTCTCAATCTCTCCAGATCTCTCTAGAATCGCTAAATGATCCTCAAAGTAAAAAGTGGTTTCCCAGCAAAGATCACATTCACTTTGCTGTTAGAACAGTGGTGTAAAGAAAGCTAAGGAGGTGGCTTTGAAATATTTTGTGAAGGCCTCAGAAAATTCACAATAGTGTCTTCTAAACCTTTCAAATAGCTAAGCCTGTAAAAACAGCATTGGCGTGACATGTATTTCTATTACAATCAGGTTTACAGAAAACTCACAGCATGTTGAAGGAAGTTGTGTGAGTGGGGACAATATGACTTATGCTAAAAGGGGAAGAGATATTAAAAAGATAATCTGGGTCCCCACACTACTGTGTACAGGAGGAGGCAGAGAATATCACTCCGTTACAAACATGGGTTACCTTTTCGTTAACAGAATTTCCATTCCCAGGTCAGGGGATTGCGCAAATTAAGAGACAACCACAATATGCCAGGCTGATTTCAGAACAGTGACTCTTCTCTGCCTCTCATTTACAGTGGTTACTTTGTATTATCCCTAAGATGGACAAGGGGAGATGACTTGACAGGAGTTCTGATTAAGAAGAAATGGTGTTCAGAAAATACATACATAGTAGGAGACTTCAACACCCCACTTTCTCTACTGGACAGATTAAGAAGACAAAAAGTAACCAAGGACATTAAAGCTCTAAATAAGGACCTAGACCACATGGGATTAACAGATATCTATCGATCAATTCACCCCCGAAAAATTGAATACACATTTTTCTCAAGTGCGCACGGAACATACTCCAGGATCGATCACATATTAGGCCACAAAACAAACCTCAACAGATAAACTAAGAAAAATATCATACCAGCCTTCTTCACCGATCATAAAGGAGTCAAACAGGAAATAAAACATAAAAAGGAAAAAGGGAACCTCCTTACATCATGGAGGCTGAAACCCACATTATTGGAAAACCAATGGATCAATGAAGAGATCAAAGAAGAAATTAAAAAATATCTAGAACTGAATGACAATGAGGACTCAACTTTCCAGAACTTCTGGGACACAGCAAAAGCAGTAACAAGAGGAAAATATATAGCATTAAAACTCAGATCAAGAAACAAGAAACAACCCAAAGAAACAATTTAATCTCACATCTCAAAGAACTAGAAAATGAACAACAAAAAACCCCAAAAGAAAGTTTAAGAAAGGAAATAATAAAAATCAAAGCAGAACTAAATGAAATGGAAATAAAAAAAATTCAGAAAATTAACGAGACCAAAAGCTGGTTCTTTGAAAAAATAAACAAAATAGACAAACCACTAGCCAGGCTTACAAAGAAAAAACGAGAGAAAACACAAATAGGATCATAAATGAAAAAGGAGAAATCACAACGGACACAGCAAAAATAAAAAAAAAATAATCAGAGATTACTCTAAACAGCTATACGGAAACAAGTATAACAACCTAGAGGATATGGACACATTCCTAAAACTATACAATCACCCAAAACTAGACAAAGAAGATATAGAACACCTAAACAGACCAATCACAAGTAGTGAAATTGAAACAGTAATTAAAAACCACCCCAAAAACAAAAGCCCAGGACCAGATGGTTTCACAAATAAATTCTACCAAACATTCAAAAATGAAATAGTCCTTATATTACACAAACTCTTTCAAAAAATCGAGAAGGAAGGAGTACTACCAAACGCATTCTATGAAGCAAATATTACTCTAATACCGAAAGCAGACAAAGACAACACACAAAAAAAGAAAATTACAGACCAATCTCCCTAATGAATACTGATGCAAAAATATTCAACAAAATCTTGGCCAATAGGATCCAACAATGCACCCATAAAATAATACACCACGACCAAGTGGGATTTATCCCAGGGGCACAAGGATGGTTCAACATCTGAAAATCAATCAATGTAATCCAACACATCAACAAAAAGAAAAATAAAGACCATATGATCATAACAATAGATGCTGAGAAAGCATTTGACAAAGTGCAACACCCATTTATGAAAAGAGCCCTTGAAATCCTTGGGATAGAAGGAACATACCTCAACATAATAAAAGCCATATACGACAAACCCACGGCCAATATTATACTCAACGGTGAGAAGCTGAAGGCCTTTCCCCTAAGATCAGGCACAAGGCAAGGATGTCCACTCAGAGCATTACTTTTCAATATAATACTGGAAGTCCTAGCCAGAGCAATTAGACAAGAGAAAGACATTCAAGGGATCCAAATAGGAAAGGAAGAAATTAAGCTGTCTCTATTTGCAGACAATATGATAATATATATACAAAACCCTAAAAACTCCATAGGAAAACTACTCAAAATAATAGACCAGTTCAATAAAGTAGCAGGATACAAAATCAACGCACAAAAGTCAGTAGCATTCCTCTATGCAAATACCCAACTGAAGATGAAGAAATTAAGAAATCCATCCCCTTCAAAATCGAAACCAAAATATTCAAATATCTGGGAATAAATCTAACAAAAGACATAAAGGACTTATACAAAGAAAACTACAAAACTCTGTTGAAAGAAATAGAAGAAGACACAAGATGATGGAAAGGCATCCCTTGTTCATGGATTGGAAGGATTAACATTATCAAAATGGCAATCCTACCAAAAGCAATTTACAGATTTAATGCTATCCCAATAAAAATCTCAATGACATTCTTCAAAGAAATAGATCAACTACTGATGAAATTCATATGGAACCACAAAAAACATTGCATAGCTAAAGCCCTACTAACTAAAAATAAAGAAAACGTAGGAATTTCTCTCCCTGATTTCAAATTATACTACAGAGCCGTAATAATTAAGACAGCATGGTACTGGAACAAAAACAGACAGAAAGACCAATGGAACCGAATAGAATACCCAGAATTAAAGCCACATATCTATGAACAACTAACCTTTGACAAAGGAGCAAAGAAAATGCAGTGGAATTTGGACAGTCTATTCAATAAATGGTGCTGGGAAAACTGGACAGCCACATGCAAAAAAATGAAGCTAGACTACTACCTCACACCCTGCACAAAAGTCAACTCAAAATGGATAAAAGACCTGGATGTAAGACCAGAAACCATAAAATGTATAGAAGAAAATATAGGCAAAACTCTACACGACATACACCTCAGCAAAATCTTGAAAGACTCATCCCTCAAAGCGAAGGAAGTGAAAGACAAGATAAACAGATGGGATTACATCAAAATAAAAAATTTCTGTATAGCAAAAGAGACATTAACCAAAACTAACAGACACCCTACCAACTGGGAAAAGATCTTTGCACACAATACATCTGATAAAGGACTGATAACAAAAATTCACAAGGAACTCACACAACTCAACAAAAACAAAGCCAATAACCCAGTCAAAAAATGGGCAGAAGGGCTCAAAAGGCACTTCTCCAAAGAAGAAAAGCAAATGGCCAACAGATACATGAAAACATGCTCAACATCACTTATAATCAAGGAAATGCAAATCAAAACCACTATGAGATACCTCCTCACACCTGAGAGGATGGCACACATTAAAAATACAGGCAACAACAAATGCTGGAACGGATGTGGAGAAAAATGAACTCTTCTACACTGCTGGTGGGAATGTGAACTGGTCCAACCACTATGGAAAGCTGTATGGCGATTCCTCAAACTGCTAAACATGGAGCTCCCATACGACCCAGCAATACCACTTTTGGGAATTTACCCAAAGGACACAAAAACACTAATCCGAAAGGATATGTGCACCCATATGTTCATTGCGGCACTGTTCACAATAGCAAAGGTATGGAAGCAACCCAGATGTCCAAAAATAGATGATTGGATCCAGACGATG